>CATIWQ010204442.1:0-27922 GCA_949673415.1 Euphorbia schlechtendalii | reverse complement strand
AAAATAGGCGCATAACAAGATCACAGTCTACTGTTGCTACAGCTGCAAATATCGGGGATAACCAACAGGTTAATGTACATTGTTATTTAATAATTTGTTCAATTCAAGTTCCAATTTTTATTATCTAATTCAACACAAATATAGATGCACTTGAATTTATTTTGGTAGTAATAATGCTTATTTTTTTAATTGTTGTTTGGATAAATTTAGCAACTCATTTGTGCCTTTTAAACAGGCTGGTAAGATGGGCTTAAATCGAATAACTAATGACAAGGTGGATGTTGGGAAAAGAGTGCCACCTTGTAGTCCGGCCCTTAATACTCGGTCCTCAATTCGAAGGAGTCAAGCATTAGGGGTTGAGAATGCATTTGCACCCAATATTTCTATTGGGACTGATGTAAGCATTTTAAATTTAAGCAAAAGTTTAATCATGATAGTAAATGATTGCCTCTGTTAATTTTATGTGTTGCTAGGAGAATCATGGAATCGAAAAACCTATTTCTATTCCGGCATCTAATACACAGTAGCAGCGGGAAAAGAAAACTGCCCCTGGGTCTGTTGCTGCATATTTATCTTTTCGAGCACAACAAAATAAAGATAAGGAAATTGAGAAGCCTGTATTGCCTGAATCTCAACCTCGTAACAATGAAATGTCTTTAGGGTTGTCAAATATATCTTATTTTTGCATTTACTTTTCTTATTTATTTATTTATTGTTGTTCCAACTTAGAGTAAAGTATCATTTGGTTTTTCAATTGACAGATACAAGTGAAGGTCAATGTGCACCTAAAAAATGAAGGGGGAAAACGAAGATGCCTAGTTAGTATTTTGTATTATGGGCTGTTTAGTTTGTATTTTGAACTTGTTTATGTGTTTTGTGTACTTTGGTATTATGAACTTAAGAAATTATTTGTGTAATTCGGTACACCTTTTGTGTATCAAGAATTCAAGATGTTACGTTAACTTGCTTCTTAATATTGAATATTTTGTTATTGAAATTGTATGCAATTAATTATTATTTCAAATGTATAAATATATAAATGGTGCTATATATATACACACAATCATTAAATGCAAATTGTAAGTCGTTGCCATAACACAAAAGTGGTTGCTACGAAAGCAATGTGTAATATAAAAAAGTGATTGTAACACTTTTCAGGCTACGTTGCAATTACAAAAAGGGTTGCAAAATCGAACTTAACGGCCATTAACGGTAATGTCAGATGGTTAACAGTGAAGGTGAAGGTTTTATTGCAACGACCAAATAGCATTGCCCCAGGTAGAGGATATGTTGCAACGGGTGCTTTAAACATCAAATTATATGTACGTTGTTACAGTTCAAAAAAATGTTGCAGCAGGTACCCATGGCCACGGTAAAAAAAGCAACCCCATAATTTTCAAAAAATGGTTGCCCCAGTATCTATTTCAACATTTTAAGGTATTTATGCATCGGTTTTTGGTTATTGCTATAGGTGATATATGGCGTAGTGAAACTTTACTCATTAACTCATGGTTGTGATTTTCAAGAAAACTTATTTTCTTTTGAAGTTCAAGTTTTTCTTTCTCATTTTCTGTATTAAGAAGTCTCATGTTATTTTCTAACTCAAACTTCTCTTTCTCTAAAAACTTGACTTGATCACTTTGACTCTTGATAAATTTTTCATGATCATTATATAATTTAAATATGCTTGAAGTAAATCTTTATGAGACAAAGTGTTGTAAATTACCTCATCTTCATGAACTTCTCTTTCTTGTGATCGTGATGAACATTCGACTTCATTGTTGGCCATGAAGCAAAATTGCACCTTTCTTTAGTTTCTTCATCATATGAACTTTAGTAATCACTGTCACTCTAAGTTGCCATCATAGATTTCTTCCTTAAGGTTCTTTTGAGTTTTGGACATTCTGATTTATAGTGCCCTTCTCTTCCACATTCAAAACAAGTGATATCTTCCTTTAAGTTTTCATTATCATCCTTTTTAAATGATGATTTCTAGAATTACTTTCGATCATTTTTTAATTTCATGAGTTTCCTATATACACGAGCGAGGAGAGCATCTGTATCATCATCATCATCATCACTTTCCGATATCTGCCTTGGTAGTTTGGAAAGCTTGGTCTTGAGAGCTATTGACTTTTCTCTGACAGCTTGCTCTAGATCCTTATTAGAATTTATCTTCATCTCATAAGTATGTAATGATCCAATAAATTCATCATAAGTGTAAGTACTCAAATCCTTTGCTTCTTCAATAGTAGTGAGCTTGGCATCCCAAGAGGTGGGCATAGTTCTAATTAGTTTCCTTTACCAAGATTCTTGAGTTTATTTCACAATAAGTGTGAACCTTGTGTTGATTTGAGAAACTATTTCTTTTGGCTCAACCGAGAATGCATCGTATTCAGTAATAAGAAGATTGATCTTGCAATCTCTGACTTGCTTCGTTCCTTCATGGGTTGTCTCAAGTTTATCACATATCTCCTTAACAATTATACAACCTGAAACACGATTAAACTTGTGAAAGTTTATAGCACATTGTAATAAATTCATAGCTTTGATATTTAAAGTTAATTTATTCCAATCGGCATAATCAAATTCCTCTTCTTCTTTCAAAACAGTTTTGCCATCAACAATTTTAGTTAGGATATTTGGTCTAATTTTAATTATGTTCCAAACCTGCATATCTATTTACTGTACATGATTTCTCATTTAAAGTTTCCAAAAATTACAGTTTCTTCAGTAAAGAGAGGAGGTCTATTTGAAAAGAAAGCATTTTGAAAACCGGAAGTATTAGCCATTTTGAATCACTTTAATGATTTTACTCCTTCTATTTAGAGTCTCGTTCTGATACCAATTGTTGGTCCCAAATAGCAAGGAAAATGTACTAGAGGGGGGTGAATAGTACTTTTAAAATCCCCTCTGAGTTTAAAAACTTTTTATCACCTTTAAAGAGTTTTTGCTCAATTTCAAATAAACTAATTTCAATAAAGTAAATGCTCGAAAATTAAATTGCAAATAATTAAAGAATAGAGTTAGAGTAATTGAGACGCGGCGGATTTTATCCTGGTTCAGTAACCCTTTGCCTAGTCCAGTCCCCAAGTCAACTAACTTGAGATTTTCCTTTCTCTTCTGTTTTCTTTACGGGAAAAAAACAAGCATGATGATACTTTTGGCTCAACAGTAAAACCTAACTTATTGTTTTTTGGGCTTATCAACGAAACCTAACCGTTGTTTTTATGGGCTTAACAACGAAACCTAACCGTTGTTTTTACGGGCTTAACAACGAAACCTTACAATTCTAATTGAGTGTGCTTATGTTGCAGGAACACTAGAAGAAGCTTTCTCTCTTTTGAATGCGCTAGAAGAATCGCATGGAAGACAAATCTAGTTGAAACTTTGATTTATATGAAAATTGTTGTTAGTCTTCCAAGTTTCAATCTTTCAAACTGATGGCTTTTTATAACTTGATGCAGGAGTAGCCGTTGGAGATTTGGGTGTTACGACCTTTCAAAAAAATATGCTTGTTGAGAGGGGTGGTATGTGGTACTTGCCACTTTTCTGCTCCTATATTATTTGCCACCTTCAAGTACCACTTGTGGTACTTACCACCTTCAAGCATCACTTTCCGCTACCACCTTCAATCACCACTAATGGTACTTACCACCTTTATGCCCATATGAGCTTGTTGCCTTCCATTCCTCTTTGTAACTTCTTCCTTAAATATTTTTTTATGTAAATTAACATAAATATGTATATGTATTAATTTATCAAAAATATATTATATTTGCTTTATCGATTTCGTTTACTTATTGTAATCATCGAAACTTAGATTCAACAATTAATATCTTCCTATGTTTTGTTTCAATCAAACTAATACAAAATTATTCATTTAGTTTTCTTTCCAAAACTTATTTTTCCACTAAAATCCCTTTTCACTTTCACCTTCTTTCATTCAACTGGAACTCGCATAATTTTTTAGTAATATATTATGATCCATACAAAAGAAATATATATGGTTTTGACTTAAAAATAGAGAATTTGAGCCATAATTGTCCGAAAAAGATTAAAGATTCTTAAAAAAAGTTAGTTCAATGTTCTTAAAATTTATTTATCTTTCATTTTCCAAATTTTCATACTTATCAAAATTCAATGAAATTTTATAAAAAAAATTGCTTATATTTTACAAGTTAATAATGCAAAAAAAAAAATGAAAAGGAAAGATAGCAATTTTTCTTTTGTATTTTTTATGATATAGCTGACATTTTTTCAAATTTTTATATCGTGAAAACATAATAAACTATATTTTAACAATTATTGTGATGTCAAATATATTAAAGGTTGTATTTTGCATGAAAATAAGAATTAAAAACATGAATTTTAGCATACATAATCTGATTTTATGCAAATAGTAATTGTTCATGGTTTATAGTCATGGAAAGAGGAAGGAAGCAAGAAAATAGAAGATGGAAAAAGCAACATGACATGAATTTAGATGAAAATATGTTGTGAAATAAAAAAAAATGAACAAACAAACAATACGAGGACAATTTTATCAAATGAGTTGATATTTGGATAAAAATATTAAAAAAGTTAAGCAAATGAGATAATAATTAGATGAAAATAAAATATAAATTTATATTAATTATATTGCAAAATTCAGGAAGTGATGGTGTGTGTTTGTATAAACATCACGGATGTTATAATTATTTATGCTAACTATAATACAGTAATTATATTATAATAATCTCATATTTTACATACTTACTCGCTTTATTTATAAAATATTGTCGTTTTAATTAATTCACAGTTTTTAAGATAACAATTAATCGAATAGGTGATTTACTAATTTACCCTTCATAAATGTCCTAATTTATTTTCAAGACTTCATTAATATATTTAACAAAAATAATATGCTAGTGTTTAAATATTGATTCCTAGAATCTTTTCATTTTTTGTGTTGGAAGTTGAATATGACCATCTTAAAAGTTGAATAAATTATTAAAGGACAAATGAAAAATTTAGAGAAAAAACATTTTAAAAATACAAAATGATAATAAAAAAAATGAAAATCCTTCACAAAAATCATAATTGAGAGTATAATACAATAGATATTCAATACTATTAGCTTTTTTTTTTCATGGATCAATAGCTTTCTTCTAGTTATAAACTAAATTACTTGAAAATTTACAAATTTGTTTAATGTTAGGAATGAATATCCTATCGTTCTCGGAGGATCCACTGAGCTTGTACATAAGCAGGATCTTGAAGGTTTTAACTTGATTGACGCGTTTTAAAATCGTGAGGTTGATCTTAAACAATATAAAAAAAACAATATCACTAAAACTATTCATGCGATAAATACAAATTATTCTCTCTTTTGAGGGAATATTTGCTGGTTTCCAAAGGGTCCCTTGGAACTGCTAATAACCATCGGTTCTCTATAAATAAAGCAATCAATACCACATTTTCATTGACAACAACAATTGAATAAATAAAAAGCCTCACTCTCTTTTTCCCTCTACTCTCCACTTTTCTATTATATTCAAAAACCAGGCCACCATTTTCACTTCCGCCGCCGCCATCACCGCCGTGAACCACCGTACCTAAATGAAGGAATACTGGACCTCTCTCGCCTCACTTCTAGGCGTTTTGGCCTTCTTCCAGAGTCTCCTCCAAGTCGTCTTCCCGCCGGAGCTCCGTTTCGCCTCTCTCAAATTCTTCAACCGCCTCTTCAACGCCTTCTCCACTTACTGCTACTTCGACATAACCGAAATCGAAGGCGTCAACACCAACGAGCTTTACAACGCCGTCCAGATTTACCTGAGCTCCTCCGTCTCCATCTCCGGCAGCCGCCTGAGCCTCACTCGAGCTCTCAATTCGAGCGCCATTACTTTCGGCCTATCCAACAACGACTCCATTTTCGACACCTTCAATGGCGTCGCTGTTCACTGGGAGCACGTCGTCACTCAAAGGCAGGCTCAGACGTTCTCCTGGCGGCCATTGCCGGACGAGAAGAGAGGTTTCACTCTCCGAATCAAGAAGAAAGACAAATCGCTGATTCTCGATTCGTATTTAGATTACATTATGGAGAAAGCGAATGATATTCGCCGGAGAAATCAGGATCGGTTGTTGTATACGAATTCCAGAGGCGGATCTCTGGATTCCAGAGGACATCCATGGGAATCCGTTCCGTTTAAACATCCGAGCACTTTTGATACTCTGGCGATGGATCCGGCGAAGAAGCGAGAAATCATGGCGGATTTGAAGGATTTCGCTCACGGACAGTCGTTTTATCAGAAAACCGGTAGGGCATGGAAAAGAGGATATCTGCTATACGGACCGCCGGGAACGGGAAAATCAAGCATGATCGCAGCCATGGCGAATTTTCTAGGGTACGATATTTACGATCTCGAATTAACCGAAGTTCATACAAATTCTGAGCTGAGAAAACTGCTGATGAAAACAACTTCGAAATCGATAATCGTAATCGAAGACATCGATTGTTCAATCAATCTGAGCAACAGGAAGAAATCGAGTATTAGTTCATCAATCGGAAGATCAAGCTACTACGAGCCGTCGGAAATGAGATCGGGCTCCGTCACCGGCGTTAATGGCGGCGAAGAAGGGGGGAATTCAGTGACTCTGTCAGGGCTATTGAATTTCACAGATGGATTGTGGTCTTGCTGTGGAAGTGAAAGGATATTTGTGTTCACAACAAATCACATTGAAAAGCTTGATCCGGCATTGTTAAGGAGTGGAAGAATGGACATGCATATTTTCATGAGTTATTGTTCATTTCCAGCTCTGAAAATTCTGCTGAAGAATTATCTGGAGCTTGAAGAAGGTGATTTAGAAGGTGTGGTTTTGAAGGAATTGGAAGGAACTGTCGATGATGCAGAGATGACTCCAGCTGATATAAGTGAAGTGTTGATCAAGAACAGGAGAAGTAAGAAAAAAGCAGTGGTTGAATTGATTGGGGAACTGAAAAGAAGAGCAGAGAAGTTGAAAAACCATGTTGACGAAGAAGAAGAAGAACAGGAGAAAAGAGCATTGGAAACTCCAAAAGAAGATTTTGAATCAGAAGAGAATTCTAATAAAGTGGATGTAGTTGATGATGATGATTCAGAGAAGAAGATGAAGAAGATTTTTAAGTGATTTTTAGAGAATCAAAAATTAAGTTTTAATATGTTTATCTATTAAATATTTATTTAATTATGACCATCCAATTAAAGCTGAAAATTGAACTTAAAAATGGATACTGCTATTTTTTTTTTTCCTTTTTTGAAATTAAACCAACATGAGCCACTATAGTAGACACATTTATATTCAAACCTATATATAAATTAGGGTTAATGTAAATTTATAGTTATAACTATAATGAACTTAGCCGAATTTAGTTTTATTACCCATGTAGTATATGATAATACTTGTGAACCATTTGATGATACATATGCAATTATAAGTTAATATGCTTAATTTTATCCATAATGCCGTGTTTAGTTATTGGTTTAGTGTCATGCATGAACGAGTATGTGACTTGCGATTTTAATGCATATATAACTTATTATTGTTAATACCTTGTGTCATATTATTACTTTGACTATAACCAATATATGTATCGATTTTCCATTTATCATACTATGTTTTATACAGATTCAAGTATATAGATAAAAAATTGTTTGTGATTAATTTGTGATTTTATTTTGTTGAGAGTACTTCGATGTTAAAATTTCAATCTTGACATGGTAGGTGTTTGTTTCTGTATTTGATGTGGGTTTTTTCATATTTGTGTTTTATAGTATTGTGTTAGATGAGTTTAATTAACTGAACAAAGATACAAATAAACGAGAGATGGAGTTTTCTTTTGTTTATTTTTTGAACAAAGTGGAGAAGAATTATGATTCAGTGAGAAATTGACAAAGTGGAACATATAAGTTTGTTTGACTATAGTCAACATAGTGAATTGATAAATGATTAACATTAAATATGTTTAACTTACGATGTCATTCCTCAACTTTTGAAAATTTAATTAAACTTAGCTGCATTTATTTTGGTGTAAATTTATAATCACACATAGCTGAATTGAACCTAATAGAATTAAATTAGATTGAATTTAACTAAACTGAACTTAATTGAATTGTATTTGAAGAGAACATGACCTAAGAATAAAATTTCGCACACTAATTCATATATGATATATAGTAGACAAGTTGTTAAAAGTTTTATGCATGAAATTAGTAAAACAATGAATTTGACGTATAATAAACGAAATTATTCCTAAAAGAATATATAATTGCAATTCATATATACTATAACAACAAGCCTACCAGCTACCCATCAATTCACGTTTCTATTGTATGATAGAAATTAAATAAAATTTTGCATAGAATGAGAAAACAAAAATAGTTGAGGTGAGGTATAACGAGTGGAAGTCTAACTATTAAAATAATGAAAAATTAGCTATTAATATATTATTGGTGGTAGTAGTGGGGTGGAATGGTTGGAGGGAAGTGAAAACTCGTAATGGATAATATTAGGTTCAAACATTATTAAAATATTATATGTTGGAAGAATGAAAATATTAACATTATAAATAGTTGATGATGTGTTAATTAAAATAATAATATAATTAAGAGGAAGTAAGGCAATACTATATGATGGAGAGATATGGTTGTGATTTGCATGTGGTTTGGTTGGGAAAGGCATGTGGGACTTATTATACTTAATTTATAGATCATAGTTTTAGTTTGTTATTATAATAAGTAATGAATGGCAAATGCAAATTTTGCTTTATTTGCACAAGTCTCTAGCTCCTTATAATGCTTGCCAGAGATTTGATTGCACATGCCAATACCCAATTATTTATAATTATTGTCTTATTATTATTATTATTATTATTATTATTATTATTATTATATTTTTTCAACAATGGTAAATGTCAAGATTCGAACCTTGATCACTCCGTTCACTTTGTGAATATATCACTCAAATTGTATCTGAGTGGTCATTTTTATTATTATTTTATTATTATTATTATTATTATTATTATTCCCCAACAAAAGAACAAATTAAAGCTGAAAAATCTTCAAATATTGTTTATACTTTGATACAATTCATAATTTATAGCATGTCACAATGTTGTCAATTAGAGATTGATGAAACTATTATAACTAAATTATTTGATTTCATTAAACAAAAATTCAAGTAATTTGATTGTGAAACATATGGCTATATTTTCACTAGTTTTGTTTTATATATTTCAATACCGCATACTTATAAATTTCAATTGAAATAAATTCATTTCACCCAATACATTTATTTATAAGTTGAGAAATAAGAGAAACTAATGTCAAGCTTTTTCAAACTTAAAAAAAATGAACTGAATTATATAAAATTGATTTACCATGACTAAACCGAATTAAAATCTAGGCTTAATTCATCTACACCCTCTTAAACTTGTCCAGAAAGGGCTGCTACTACCCTAAAATCTAAGAGATCATGTTCTTAAAGTTGCACTTAAATGATAAAGAAAAAGGTGATGAGTAGCAATGGAATACATAAGTGACATGAGATGGGATATAGAAAAGAAGTAAAACATGATGGCTTAACTAAATAATTATGCAAAGAGCCAACAAGTTCTCAAGGCTACCCTGAGTGTTAGGTACCTAGCACATCTTCACATATTTTGTCTCACAAGATTCCATTTTATAAATTTTTTGCTTAATTATTCTATATAGCTTAGATTTGATGTAAACGTAAACTGAGTATGCGGTATTTATGTTTATTATTATTAAGTAAAGTTAGTAAATGGTTTTTTTAAAAAAAGTAAAGTTAGTAAATATGTTTAATATTTATTGAATAAATTTATAGGAAGAGTGACTAACCAGCCCTTAATTGTTACTCCCTCCATTCTAGATTTGTTGTTTCTTCAATTTTTTTTATTTTGTTATTTTATTTATCAATTCAAATTATTGTTACATATTTTATGTTTTTTTAATTTAACCTGGTATTAATTAAGAGATGAATTATTTTTGTTTGATAATTTATTTTCTTAATAAAATTGTGGGATAATTTTTTTCTCGATTCCGACCCGTGCATGCTTAAGTCTAAAGAAGGTCTCTCAAATTTTTTTTACAATTAGGAGAGGAAATATGAGATGATGGAACTGTAACTTAAAAATTAAAAGAAATTTGTATAAGGATATTAAGTATAACTTAGTCAATTATCAACATCATACACTTTTCATCAATTTTAGTTAGAATTAAAACAAATAAAAAAGGAACGTATTATATGAAAAAGAATCTATAGTACAAAATTAAAATAAAGACCCACATTGTCAATTGTGATGCTTCTTTATTATACCATCAATCTTTATTATTACAACAAATCAAATCTTACTGTACTATGAAAATCAAATCCCAAACTATTCAATTTGGATATATTTTTTTTATTTTAACATCTTAAGAAGAAGTTGGAGTATAGGTTTGTCATGTTGTAATAATTTGAGCAAGTAGAATATATGAAAGCAACAACTTAAACTACTGGCGAATGGATAGAGTAAGGGTAATTTTGGAATACCAAAAAAACAAGGGAACAAAGCCAAGATTTGATGTTGGGGAAAAGAAGGTTGGAGTTGCCAAAAGTAACTAGAAAGTCTTCTCATACAATGAGCAAAAGTTGGACTTATTTTTCACGTTTTTATTTGATTTTGATTTTGTTATTGAGTTGGAAAGGCATTGCCCTCTCTATCCATTTTACCACGTTAAACCAGATTCGCTTTCTAAAGTTGGACACAGACATTTAATATATTTACCGAGTCTAACTTCAACCCGAAACTATTGGTTTCGAAGTTGTATGGCTGAACTCGGATTTGTATAAAAGTCTAATCACGTCCCACGAAGAATGATATATTTTTCAATTTTATATCATATTTTCATTATCAATTACATTAATTTTCTTTATTCATATCAATTTGTTGAAACTTACAATGCTCCTCCCATTCCACTTGTATATTTTATTTTCCATCCAATAGTTTCACTCAATTAATACGGCTAATGTCAAAATTACCAATGACTTTTTAACTCATCATTCATTTATAATATAACAAATAATTTTCCTACACTTATTAGATGCCAAGTAATTTCAGTTTTACCACCACAAAAAATTCAACTAATTTTCTTGTTTCTATTTTAGTCTTGAAAATCAGTGCTAACAAAAAATTAAATGGAAGAAAAAAATCATTGATTAGTTGTGAATCATACTAGGGCATGACCTTGTAAACCAAAACAAAGTTCAAAGTTTCAAAGTGATGATCGGACTTGCGTTGTTATTTTTAATAAAAAGGTCGATTAAGTATGTCTTGCTGCTCTGCCCGATAAACAAGTCTAGGCAATGGCAAGTGGAGAGTTTGTGTTGTCAAAGAGTTAAGCCGTAAATATACTAGGTATTCACTAGGTTTCACAACGGTAACTCCCATGTGCCACCCCATAACACCTCATTTAGATAATAATTTTTTACATTTATATATTTATGATGCTTGGTGTAATATTTTTTTGTAGGAATGTTTTGTAAACACGAGCATGTAAAATGAGCATAGTTCATAAAAAGTAAGTAGTTACGGCCTAGTTTATCATACTTAGTCTCTTGGATTATAAAATCAATTCAATTTAATTAAGTCCAGTCTTCTTCAATTCAATTAATCTATGCGTAGTTATAATTTTATATTGAAATAAGTTCTGTTGAGTCTCATTCAGTAGAACTTTCATAGAGGATAAGAAACAAAACCTGAATCCAAAATATGAGTAAAAAACAATATATTATGCAATTTGTGGCTCTGAAGTAGCATGTGTAAATAATTGAAGAGAATAAACAAAGGGAGTTGTATTTAGAAATGTGGACCATTGATAGATTGTCTATTTTGAGATGTTACATTTCAATAATCATTTTGTTCCTTGGCTTTTCTGATCATGTTTAATCACTTCAACTATATCATTATTTTTGGTGCACTTGTTTAACGTAAAAACAAAATTGAGTTGGACTAAAAATAATTAGATAAATTATTTATTTTTTCATTTCTTCTAACAATCAATTAAAATTGATATTCAAAATTAAAATCTTGGATAATTATGAAAAATTAAAATAATCCTTATTCGTATTAAAAAGTAATACTTATGATTTAAGAAAATTGAAAATCATATGTTTTCATATCAAAATAATAGGTGTAAGTGCAAAGAGTACCAAGATAAATTGGTTTTGGAATAATTTGATTTTGTGTCATGTTACATAATTAATGAGTATTTTTCTATTTTGTAGGTTGTTGATGCAATTAGAAAGGTTGCTGCTAGAAAATAAAGAAGAGCAAACTGAAGCAGATTAAGGTTTGCTCTGATGGGTGCAGTAAAGTTGGGCCTGACACATGGTCTAATAGAGGGAGAGGAAGTCCAAACGTGTGAAACTGATATCTTTTGAAGGAAATTTCTAAAAGGCCCCTGTCTTGTTGGAGAAGCTTTTATTTTATGTATGATTTGTAATATTTAGATTAAGCAAGTTGATGTCCTAGAATTGTTCCACTTAGGGACTTCATTTGTCAGTTGGACAACATAATTTTTGCTCACTAGCTTTACTACTTCTGTGCTCTCAACTTAGTATTTTACTTTCCTTTTATGTTATACTTATTATTGTTGTGTTTTTATATTATGTTTATTAGCAACTAAATTTTCCAGCAAGCTTAGCTAACAATTTTACAGATTCTAGTGGTATGTTAACTGTCTTTCTTTTATTTTAACATTTTGTACTTAAAATTTTATAAGTCAAGCCAAACTTATACTTAGTGGAATCAAGAAGTACTGAAAGATGAATGGTGAACATGGAACTAATACAAAGCACACACTTTTACAAGCATCGAAAGGAGACTAAAAATGTGCTAGGAGTTTTTATTAGACTTAATATAATGTTTGCTTCCTCTGTAATGCTTAAAACGTAACTTGCATGTGGAGAAATCCTGTAGTGAAAATTTAAAGAATCTAAGCAATATGGTAGTATGCTGAGCTTAGTGGAATTAGTGCAAGATACCCTATATCTATGTCCTGATATGTTGAAGTAATTGAAAGAAGTTGTTGCCACGTATGTTAAGTTTGCTGGTGAAGCTTGCATTGTTTTTGTTTTTGTTATTTTAGAACAATCTTCTGTCTGCTTGTTGTTTTAAAATTGGTCAGAGCAATCTTTATATTTTAGTGTTTAGTTTATAATTTTGTCATTAGATTTGACAATTTAAGTTTATAACTTGCCAATTTACAAATTGAATTAAATATTTCCCCTACTCTCTGTGAGATGACACTCGGTCTTGCGACTTGTTACTAAATACAAACTAGTACAATTGCTAGGTACATTTAGGCAATCATCAATTTTTGGTGCCGTTGTCGAGGAGCAACGTGTGCAAATTTTAAATTTTTGTTTGTAAATTGGTACGTTTAATCTTTTTATTTTTATTTTTGTAGATAATTTTTGTTTAGAGAAACCTTTGGTGTACGCAAAGGGCTGATCTGCCCCTAATTGTCATAGACCCTAAAGTTGAAAGAACTTGTCAAAGATTAAGTGTTGAAGCTAGGAGAAGGTGTAATACAACAAAGAATGACTGACAAAATAATTCCACCAAATGGACCACCCAAAGGAGAAGGCGAAGTAAACTTACCCCACTGAGGAAAAGACTTAAGGAGTATTTTAGATCGTAAAGCGAGGAATAATATACTTGCATTGCTATACCAAATGAAGGGAAAAACCTCTTTGAAATCAAATCCTTCATGATCCAAATGCTCTAAGCAGTCATTCAAATTGGAAGATTACCCGGAGAGGATCCTAATGCTCTCATATCCAAGATTTTGTCACTATGTACAACACTTTTTGTACAAATCATGGAGTTTCGAATGACATCACAAGACTTAAGCTTTTCCCTTTCCCCTTAAGGGATAAATAAAAGAATTAGCTGAAAACCCTTCAACTTAGATCAGTTCGAATGTGGAATGACATGGCGCAAGCTTTCATGACCAAATACTTTCTACCAAGATAGAAAATCTAGTTGAGGAACGAGGTCACTCATTTTTCGTAGCAACCTGATGAGTCTCTCTCTGAAGCTAAAGAAAGATATAAAGAATTGTTGAGGAGAGTGCTAAAACTTCAAATTTTAATGTGGATGTAGATTCAAAACTTTTACAACAATTTAACCAATGCATACAAAATTCAAATCAAGATTGTGACTAATGATGATCCTGAAGAGCTTGCTCCTGAAGAGCTTTATGATATGATTGAAAGATTAGTTAACACTAGTTACAAATGTCACTTAATTAGTGAAGATCATGGTAAATAAGGAGAATCAAATGTAGTTGCAAAGCTTTTTGAGAAGGTGGACCTAATTTTGAGTCAACTTGCCAAGCAAAACTTCTCAGCAATCTCAAATGTGCAAATAATTTGTAATTTCTATGGCGGAAACCATAGGAACATTAAATGTGACATTCCACTCGACAAAGAAGATTGTTTTTCTGTTGGAAAAAACCAGAATAATAACCCATTTACAAATACTTATAATCCATGTTGGCGTAACCATCCAAACTTCTCATGGAGTCAGCAACCTATCTATCAATAACCTCACAATCAATTTCCCCAACATCAACAAGCTCAACAAAACATGCAACAACTAGGATCATCTCAACAATAGAAAAGATTGAGGAGATGAAGGAAATAATAATGCAAATCATGAAGCAAACACAAGCTTCCATGAAGAACCTTGAGATATAATTTCAATAAATTACTACAATTATCACACCTAATGGAAAATGATTAATTCCGAGAAACACAGAACTAAATACATGGGAGGAGTACAATGCCACAATGCTCAGAAGTGGTAAGATAGTTTTAACAAAATGAATACTATTGTTGTTAATAAAAATGTAGGTTAAAAGTTATGGAGGACGAGCAACCTTCTACAACTCTATATAGTGAGCAATGTTCTGGAAAGGTTGAGCAGCCTCGACCTCCCCCTGGTCAAGAGAAAACTATTAAAAAACCTTCAGTATTATATCAAATCCAGCCAATTCCTAACAAGCAACCTGTTCCAACCTATCAACCGAGGATCCTTTATCTTTAACGAGAAAAATAACATTAAATGGCTAAATAGTTCAATAAGTTTCTTGAAGTCTTTAAAAGCTTCATATTAATATTCCTTTTACAAAAAAACTAGCACAAACGCTTATGTATGTGAAGTTTTTGAAAAACTTTTTGGCAAACAAAAAGTTAGAAAATGTAGTGATGGTGAAACTTAACATAGATTTCTCCTCAATCTTGCAAAACAAGCAACCTTTACCTAAAAAGCTAAAGGATTCAGGAATTTTTTCTATCCCTTGCTCTATAGGAAATTTAAACATTGATAATGCACTTTGTGAATAGGAATAAGCATAAATTTAATACCATACTACATTTATAAACAACTTGGCTTAGGTGAACCCCAACTCGCTAAAATATCTATACAACTTGCTGATAGAACTGTTAGGTACCTTAGAGGCATTTTTGAAGATATTTTAGTTAAGATGGGAACATTTAAACTGCCAGTGGATTTGATCATGATGGATATGGATGAGGACCTTCATGTATTTATAATTTTAGGGAGATCTTTCCTTGCTACAGGTTGTGCTTTAATTGATGTGCATGATGAAAAACTTATTTTGAATATTCATGATGAGAAAGTAGTCTTTTAAATGAATGAGGCAATGAAATATCCTTTTGCTTGTGATGATAAGAGTTATATTCTTGATGCAGCTAATGAACACTCAAATCCTCCTCTTCTTTTGCAAGAGTTGAATGAAAAAATTTTATAAAGAAGATTTGAAGATTTTTGAAGAACAGGTTGTAGAACAAAACAAGAATGCTATAGATGAATAAAGAAGCTTACATTTGAATGTGTAAGAGAAATCTGAATTGAACAGTACTGAGTAAGATTTGAATTATAGAAAAAGAAAAAGAAATTGAATGACAAAGAGATTGATGAAGAAATGTTTCAACCAGGGCAGAAAGTTCTTTTAAACTCAAAAGTGAAATTATTTCATGGCAACCGCAAATCATGTTGGACATGTCCCTACACTGTCATTAAGATGTTTCCTCATGATGTTATAGAAATAAAAAAATCAAACTATACAAATGCTGAAAGTAAATGGTAAATATTAAAAAACATGTTTGCCGAGAAAGTAAATTAAGGTTGTTGGAGAGACTCTACGACTTCATCCACCTTAAAGCAACATTGGAAAAGAATTGTATCTGCTTCAAACACCAATTGAAGCAATTTTGATGGACACAAGCTTTGTCTCTAACATTGTAAATATTTAAATTAGTTTATCTTTTAAAATGTGTATAATCCTTTTTATTTTTATTTCTTTTAGTAGGTGGCTAACAAATTAAGTATGAGGAGGCAACACCAAGGCTTAAAAAATTTATTTTTGTTGTTCCACATACTTCAAAATGTTGATATTTGATATTCACATTCTCAAGGAAAGAGGAGGAGCAAGCTATCGACAAAGGGGAAGTATTAGAAATCTTCTCCATAACCTCAAGAGTAAAATCCAATGCTTCTTCTCCCAATTTCTGGTAATTCGCTTACACTTAAGCTCAAAAATCTTTTAAATTTTGAAAAATGGTAGGTTGTGTTTTCCTGTCCTATACTTTATTTGCTTAATATTTATGAGCGGATGAAGTTCCGGCCCCATGAGATGGAGCATGGGGGTTTTATGAAAAATGAAACGAAAAAGAAAAGTTTTGAAAGACTCGAGGCCTAAACCTCTCGCCTACGTTGTTACAGAGTCGTCACCCGGATCAGCTCTTTCAAGAAATTTAGTACAGCCTAGATCTGTTAAGCCTAAACCACATCATAGTAAAGAGATTTGGGTTCGGACAAGTTACCTACTTTGTCTTTATTTGAGTTTTTAATTACGAGCAGACAAATACCTTTAAAACATTTCGGTTCATTTTCTAGTAATTTTTGGTTTATATTGGAGTTAAACATACACTTGCGGAAAGCGATAAATAAATAAGAGAAAATGATAAATAAAGTAAATACGAGGCTTCTAACCTAAAGGGGGGTAGGGTAAATAATAATACAAACCTGGGGTAATACACAAATGACCCTAAATACAAATGATCTACAAATACATTTTATTTACAGTTCCGATACCTGAAGGAAAAATAAAACCCTAACATACATCTAACCTAGACTACCTGCATCCACAAAGGTTAGCACGAGATATATATCCCAACATCATGGCACAATTAGTTAACAAAAAAAGACGCGATTAGTCATGCAAATAAGTTAGATTAGGGTGAATCGCATGTTAATGGATTTGAAAATGGGGAATTCGGGTTCCCCGAGCACTTTTATCGGAAAATAATTGATTTTAGACTCAATATACTAATTTTATTGTTTAAGATTTAATCATGGCAAAAATATGGTCGGCTATCGGGAAAAAATGGATTTCCTGTCATGTGGGGCCTAAAATAGTAACAAAGAGCAGGAAAATAAACAGACTGGGCAGAAACTACAAAAAGGATAGGAAATAAAACACAATATCACTCCAAAGAGTCTCTAAAAGCTCAGAATGTTACCCCTCCGACGTGAACCCGCAAGTTTTGGAGCTAGAAACGTTGAAGAACGAGATATCGAAGTCTTTTTGTAGCCGATTAAGTAGAAAAAAGGCTGAAAAGAAGGTTTTTTAGTGAAAGGAATAGGAAGCCCGAGAGTTAGATTTTCAGTTTCTAACTCAAATCCGAAAGGATGTGGGAATTTCGGAGAAAAAATGTTGGAAAATGAAAGTGTGGAAGTTTCAAAACTATTTCCCAAAAAGTCCCTAATTTCTCTCTCTAGTATTTTCTCTCTCAAAGAAATTTTCCCAAAAAGGTAAGTCCTCCCAAAATTCTAATTTTTTGGTTTTAATAGTGGTAGGTAAAAGTTGTAATTATTTGAGCAAGGAGGGGTATTTTTGAGATAAAAAAATTAAAGTTAAGGGTAAAAGGGGTAAAAAAATTCTGGATTGGGCAACAAGACAGTCAGGACCGGTCCAAACAAAGGGATCGGCCCATTTGGGCAAGCCAGTACCGGTCCCCAAAGGGGCTGGTCTAGGCTGGAACTGGCTTGCCTGTGCAGGCAGGAACCGGCCCAGATCGCTGGGACCAGCCTAGCCAAGTTAGGATCGGGCTGCACAAGTAGGCCGGTCCCAACACCGGTTGTGAGCACGGGATTTTTATCCCCACTCGTGAGTTCAATGATGAAGCTGTAATATATTTTCTTTTCCTAGTCTTCCACTTTGAAAGGGTCTCAGAGGTCCTTGGGAGAAGCATTCCTCATTTCTTACAAACCTTAGATTTTTTTAGGCCACCTCATCAGTAACCAAGTCCAATTTTAACCAAAATCAGTAAAAAAAATCAACTTTGACACCGATGTACTAACATCGGTACCGATGTCACTGACATCGGTATCGATGTTGTAACATCGGTACTGATATGACATCGGTACCGATATCACTAAACATCAGTACCGATTTTACTGTCACTCAATGACATCGGTACCGATATCATCTTGGCAGAAAGACAGAAAAAAAAGAAATTTCTGCATTATTTAGTCAAAAAGACCCACTTTCACCCAATAATTTCGAGCTTTCTTAACTTTACACCTTGCATACATGATGACATCCAACATCATGCATAATTGGTGGAAGAAAATGGATGGAAAAGACAAAAAAATTGGTTTAAAAAGTAGGACTTTTTTGGATTAAGGGGAGCCCATACGGGCTGAATTATTGGGTAAGAAAGAGAGGGAGGAAGTGGTAGAGAAGAAGAAACGAAAATGAAATGGAAAAAAAGGGGAACTCACATAGAGCATTAGGGAGGATCTAGAGAGCATGAGAGATTTTCTTAAGGTGTTCTTGAGCTAAAAAACCAACTTTCACCCCCAAAACTTGGGATTTCGGGTCAGTTAGATTAAATGAGGTTTAGTATTGAATGGAGAGTCTACAATATCTTTATCACTCATTTGGAGGTTACTACACCTTCTGAAAACATTTACTTTTGAAAGGAATAGATCCCTTCCAAAGATTTTCGAAAAATAACCAAAACCAACAAAAAAGAAACAAGGAGAGCTTCCCGGAGGACTTTATGGACCTTGAAGAACATGGATTCATGATTACAGGATAAGCCTCTGAGTTCCTAGAGTTTGTGCTTACGTTTATATACTTTTCTTTCTTGGAGTTTCATTTTCTTTTCGGTTTTTTCCATTTTTGAACACCAATTTGTTTTCTGGGAATTTTAGTATGATTTCAAATCTTTTTGAGTATTTTGTTTACATAAACATATTCTAAACATCTTGATCTTTCTGGAATGATAAAGATCACTTGAAATGGATAAGTATAAATAAAGTTATGATTTTTGAAGTTACGTAAAATTACAGTTGATGATTTAGGACAACACGAACTGTTTGATATTTTTCTGTATAAATCTGTCTTCTAAATGTTATTTTTTCACTTTCAGTATGTTAAACACATCATGAGCTTTCCAAAATGATGAGAATAGTTTGAATCTGATAACCGTAGTGAAAGTTATGATCGTTTGAAGTTTCGGATATTTCTGTTGTGGTTTCTGCTATTTTGTGTGTGTTTTTTGCAGGTCTAGACCATCGATGTCAGTACCGACCTTACCAACATCGGTACCGACATTACCACATCAGTACCGAAATTGGTACTGACCTTACCAATGTTGGTAGTGACCTTAGTTTTGGCAGAATTCAGTTTCGCTCCGTTTTGCTCAGTTTCGAATCGTTTAAGCCCGGAACAACCCGGTGAGACCCTTCTCGATTTGAAAATGCATCATTGGGGGTAAAAAACCTCTAAATTGAAATTATTTAACATTTATATATGATTTATTAATATATTAATATGTTGATTAAGAGTTTGGAGTAGTAACGGAATCGCTTCGGGCCATTCATATTGTTATTGCCCTTCATAGGGAAGTCGGTAACGATATGAATGACGTCGTTATCATTGTTAACCCAAACAATGGCTATGATATGCATGTTCAACCTAGATTCATGTTTGTAAATATTGTTTTAGAAAAACCTCCACGAAGAGAACCTCATTCTCAGATATCCGACCCGACAAAATTCACATACGACATTTTCATTAATAAAACGACCAACATACGTGTAAATAAAAATGAACCATTTTTATTTAAAATAACAACTTTAAACCGTCGATGTTTTAATTAGGTCACATGGATTTCGCTAAAATCAAATCGAACATATGTGCTATATCTCGTGCTAACCTTTGTGGATGCAGGTTATATGTATGCTTAGGATTTTATTTTCCTTCGGGTTTTGTAAATATTATTTTTGGGAAATGTAATTAATAGATTAGGAGGGCGGTTGCATCCCCCGAGGTTATGTAACCTTTAATCTTTATTTTTTAGCATTTACTTAATGCTTGATGTATTGATTTATTGCTTTCTACATGCGCGTAAAATCATGCATTTCAACCTCAAAATGACTTTAGTGCGAATATGCATAATTAAGAAAATACGGTTTTCTGTAGATGTAATTTAATGTGATCCAATAAGAAATAAGCAACTTATCCCGAACCCGAATCTCTGTGTCTTGGTAGGCCATCCCCCAGATGTTAAGCCTTACAGGACTCTAATTCCTGGAAAGAGCTAATCCAGGTGGCGACTCCACACTAAGAGACAGCGGATTCGAGTTCGACCGATCTGAATAACGTTTTTCGCTTTCTCTTCCAACCTTTTTCCCGGGTCCCCGACCCGGTGCACATTTTTCAAAACACCCCGTTAGACCACGCATCTCATCCCCGCACGCTCTCGGCCTACCGCTTCGTGTCGTCCGCTCATAGTGGCGACTCTGCTGGGGATTTTTTCTAAAAACTTGTTTTTCCAAGGTTTTAGATTTTGGATAAGTGCCAAAAATTATTGATCACGTTATTTCATTTTCTCTTAATTATGACATATTCATAATTTCACATTACAATAGAAGGGATTAGCCCATAAGTCTAAGGTGCCCCTACTAACGTGAAGCTTGCAAAAGTATCACTTGCGATCCCATGGAGACCAAGGATACTTAAGCGGGTGGAACACTTGTTTCCATATCGCATATACCTCCCTCGTTCGCACCTATTTGGGGAGAGGCTAAGAGTGTATTTTAGTGCAACAAGAACCTTCTACATCAGCAACCCATTTACAACCCTCATGTAAATAACCCATAGGCATTTTCCCTAGGGTGTTACCCAACACGCGATCATGCATTTTATTTTCTTGCAGGTACGCTCCTTAGTATCTTCATGGTACTAAGATGAACCAAACTTAGGATAGAGACTAGCCAAAAACCCTACACATGCGAGTTTTATGGTTGGCGTTTGGACGTTGCATGCTATGTGCTATGTGTATACTGCTTTCAATTTATCACTAAACAAATGACATACTAACCATGAATTTTTGTGCAGACACTTGAACGCACACACTTATGATATTAAATGTACATATCACGATATCAAATCAATATCACATAAACTTAGGCACAAGTAACACTATAGATTGTTTCACCCTTAGGATAACATAAAACCACTTAGGGACATCACTTACCCCTTTTCAGCGAGATGTCCACTTGACATCCTGCTATTAGCCTGCACATGGCAAACATACCTTCCTTTTACTACGTGATGTCCACTTGACATCCGACACTTAGCCCACAAGGGGCAATAATATATCCTACACATCATCTTTGAGATGTCCACTCAACATCCAACTCACAGCCCTTCCAGGGCAATTCCACACACAAAAAGCCCAAACGGGGCAAATACCTACCCATGATCAAAATAGTTCTTACTAAGCACCCAAACCTTTGTCCGCTTAGAATCATGGACTTCTAAGCCTAGGGTATAACACATCATTCTACCTGAACTTGAACCTAGAATTAGATAATGCAACAAGACTGCATCACCTAGGATAGGATAATCCTTGGTTATAGCGGTGCCCGCTTGGCACTCGAACCTCTGCCCATTCGGGCAACAAATCCACTATACTAAGAATCACACGGTACAATGAACTATTTACCCAAACTCACACAATTGTGTGGAAGCTGAACAAAGCCACCTCACGACATGAGAAAGAGCCACCGTTTCGAATTCTTAAAAAGCCTATTACCCAACCATCACCTGTTTGTTCCAAATGGATTGGCAAACATAAGTGACACCTTAAAACCAAGACTATTACCACACGGTCATTATGGCAATCAACTTGTTTGTTCCAAGTAGATTGGCAAATAAAAATCACAACCTCAACCTTTTACCACGCGGGTATTACAGCTAGCAACCTGTTTATTCCAAATGGATTGGAAAAGATAAGTCACAGTTTACCACACGAGTATCACATAAGTCAACCTATTTTGTTCTGAATAGATAGGCAAAATACCAATCGCACCTCAACCCCAAGCCTACTACCACACGAGTATTACAGCAATCGACCTATTTGTTCCAAAAGGATTGGTAAACACAACCCTTGACATCACATAGATGTCACCTCAAACTATTTACATATTACCACACGGTAACTTGGTAATCTCACGATGTCACACAAACATCATACAAATCTCAAATCCAACCCCCATTGTTGGATTTTCATCTTCACATGTTTTCATCTTTACCTAACTACTAACCTGTTTGTTTCAAATGGGTTGGCAAACATGAAATTCACATCATCATGGCATCCTTTGTGATGTAGTCATGATATATATGCATGTCATGCATATGTTAAAAGTCTATCGCCACACATTTCATGGCACTTGCTAGGTCATATTTAGCTAATATCTCATCGATATCACACACTTAGTTTTAGATGACACATGATGCAGTGCTGCCTAGGATCACACACATGGTGGTTCCGAATTGGCACTTGAACCTCTAATCATATGGGGCTCCAACATAAATCATTCACCAAAGGCCACACATAGTGATCAATTTCATTCACAGTGTATATATATATACATTACTTTCACTAGGGTGCAACACGTTGTTTACCCGACTCACATAAACTATGCAAGTGAAGCCTATTCACAATACGAGAATGCACCATAGTTATTCTCAACATTGAAAGCCTATTACCACACATGTAGTATGGTTATCTCACAACATCACCTCATTCCTTACAATATTACCACAATATCATTTTGACCTCATATTCACACGACATGGGTAGAATATTTTACTACATCATACCTAGCTTACCAAGTATACCATCTTTATATTGATTTTTTTAACTTAGTTTGTTTTAAATGGATTGACAAACATGAAATTTATATCATCATGACATTTTGACCTTTTGTAATGCAACCATAACGCATGCACATCATGCTTCTATGTCATGTCCATCATACAATCACGCATCACGTATCCGACGTACATGATCTCATTATATATTTATGCGTGATTGGTTGGCTCATCACCTCATCCAGATTTTCCCAATCATGATTTAGTAAGGAGGAACGTTATATCCAGCTACCTCCATAAAGTATCAATGGTGAAATGACCACTGTCTTGATTGACCTCGCCAACAATGAAAATCTCTGAGATTGTAGGGAATCTCTGGCCCCCACAAAATTTTAACAGACTATCAGTCTTCGAGGAAACATTTTCCAGCATCACATGCCAACTTATCAGTTGAAGATCTTACTAGAAACCACGTAACTATCTATCAATACAGCACAGAACACAACTACACTTAATATAAGCCATTTAGCCAGAATCTCAGATAGTTTGGGTAGTCTCAACCATGATAAAACTCTTGGGAAAATGACCAGTTAGGGTTAGTGCAAGCCAGTGCCTTCCGATCTACAAAGCCTCGAATTCAGTTTGTTCAGTTAGATCAGTTAGTAGTTGGTTAACCCGAAGGACTTTCGACAAGCCAGCATTTGCCCAGACTCAAGGTGTATTACCTCCCTTTAACTCAGGCTTGAACTTTACAACCTAAATCACTCAACATTCAATAGTGACGCATGCTATGTCAATGGTAAACTTTGCAGTCACTCTTCGAGGTAATACGTACCTCCAAGAATGGTTCAACCAGAGAATCACTACAGTCACTCATCTGTAATCAGGGTTTCAACAAGGAACTGCATGAGTGGGTCCTCAACTCTTGATGCCCATCATGGTAGCAGCTCTCGGCCGCACGCAATAGCCAAGTTCCTAACTTTCGACAGAACTACTACCCTACTCCATCGGTAGGGCATGATGATTAATGGTTTCCCGAGAAGTTTTATGATGACGAAGCTAATGGATTATAAGGGAGAAGGAGATCCCTGGTCACATCTGATCAATTATCAGATTATGATGTTCATGCGAGAACTTTGAGTCAAACTAGACAACTCATAGTTGATCAGATTAGATTTAGCCTGCGATTCAGAAATCCTAGACTCGGTTGGGGTAGGATCAATCAACTTGCAATATTTGAGAATCCTAAAAGCTTCAACAAGAATTTGATCGCTTGAACAAAGAGGCAGCTCGCATCTTCTTCAACGATTCAAGAGGGTATCAGATTACCCAAGGGTCAATCATAAATGCTTTATAAAATCTTGTGACTATCAAGAAGCAACCTCATCTCTTGAGAAGAATATGTCAGCATCAAAGACAAGTCAAGAGTGCGGCATGTGGCAACATCGGCACAGGAAGACGCAGCAGAAAATTTGATTCTAAATACAATTACATGGGGAATCATTTTTATGATCTTCATATACATGTCATGCATATATCATAATATGTTCATGCCATACGCATACATATCATACATATAACATGTTTAACATGCACATATAACATGGTATATATATATCTTATGCATATGGCCACAACCATTAATTTTGTGCAGGATTACATACAACAAGGTTTGATTTCTTATTTCTTTCTCACACTCCCTCAATTTATATTTTCCATTATTTTCATCCTTTTTATATGCCCATGGAACAGTTCGAGGAAAAAGATAGGGTCATAATCATCACAATCTTTGGTATCTAACTGGAATAGATACCTCTTGAAACCATCCCATTCTCGTTCATCCCTTCCATGCAACTTGATGTCACGTCGACAGTACATATACCTATGAGTCAAGCCAATATGATTAAATTCGTCCCTTGAATCATACCCTTCAATTGAATACCCATACATGATCATCTCATCATTCTAGCATTCGCTTTGTATCAAAACAGTACCACTTAGGGTACACAAACTTACTCATGACATGTTTAACACACTCAATCGTCATACATTAAAATGAGTAACAATCTTGTTTCATCTCAACTCTAAATCCACTTCGATATCCCATTGTCATCATAAACTCTAATACGTACATATGGCGTACGTGACCATACCAAACACCCTCAGTCCTTACAAACTAAAACAAGTAACAATCTTGTTTTATCTCAACTCCAAATCCACTTCAATGTCTCCCCGACGTCATAACATCCAGTCTGTACATATGGTGTATATGATCATGTCAAAAGCTCTCATTCCTTATATAATAAAAAGAGTGATATCTTTGATGTCCCTCACATCATAACCTCTTATCCGTGCATATGGCGTACGTGACCATTTCATGCATCGCATGCATACAAGTGTTCCATGGGTATCCCTCAGGATTCATTATTTTAAATTATTTTGATTACTAACTCTGTTTATCTTTTGAACACTGCACACACAGTCTTTACTTTTTGTTTGACATAAACATTAACCCCTTGTTTTGTAGCCATTGCCTTACCTTGCATGCACTTTATACATATTTAAGGTTATGCGTCTAACCTAATAATACCATACATCAAATGCATGAAATAAACTTCTTCTAGGTTTGGATGAGAAGGATCAGGAATCTCACCAGCAACGGAATGACTGCCTCGTTTAACCACTTGGGTTTGGGTTAAAAGTTCTAAATACCTTGAATCAAGTCTAGGTTCAGTCAAATCTAGCTCTTGAGATAGATTTGGAGGAGTCAATCCAAACAACATCAATTCTTTCATCCGAACAAAGACCCTCCATCTGGAATGCAAAGGTGTTCAATCATCATATCCCAATAAGGCCATTCTCAATTATTCTAGTGGATATCCAATTAATCTAATGGTCCATCAAACCAATGGGAGTGCAATGCAATAAAGGGCAACTCACAATTTCTACAACAACCCCGATAGCTATTCATTTTCTCACACGTCTTTCAATTTGTGGAGACCATCATTCTATGGGAGATTTATCTTTTGAGCTCACATTTTGCATATAAAATATATATATATATATATATATATATATATATATATATATATATATATATATATATATATATAATAAAATAAATAAAAATTGGCCTCTCCGGTTAACAAGACAATCAATTTATCATGTTTATTTTGCTTGAGTTTTGCTTGAGAACTCTATGCGTTCATTTTAACATACACATGTTGTTTTTAGTGTACATGTTACATCATTGCATGAGATTAACTTGGGTACCATCGAAAAAAAATTCAAGTGGTAATCATTCATGCGACATGGACCTCTATGAGAGAAAATGAGAGAATAAAACAACGAAGCCGGTGGTAACATTCACCATCCTCCACAACGGCAATCACATCTTCTAAAAAAGCCTTGCTATCTCAAAGCTTATAAACAAAGATGGAGTTTCCACACAAAGATCTTAATCAAAGAAGGGGTCATTAAAAAGTGAAAAGAATGCTTACACTAAAAGCTGGGATAAAGTTCCAGAAGCATCTCCGTCATAAGAAAGGAAAAGCTTTTACAAAAGATAAAGCTCACAATTGCAAAGCCAAGCATAAGAATAACTCTTCAATGTTCTTAATTGATATGTATTAAGAAACATAGCTTTTCGATATGAAAATAGCACGGTTCGGGCAAAAATTAGAGCATCAGTGAGGCGTTAGCTATAAAACCCTCTTGGGATAGTTAGCAATAGAGGTCAGGGTCCAAAGTGTTTACCAATGGTGGTACCTGATAAGTGTATAATTACACTTATTATCATATAAATTTTATATGGTAAACATTGTAGTTTTAGTCATTTTTATACTTCATATAAAAGATTTCGCGTGGTATGTAGTTGTTTTTGATGCAAATGCAGATACTAGGTAAATCTTGGGAGTAAAATGAGCTAAAGTGGAATTCTATGACAAAAGAGTGAAAAAGGTGCAAAAAGATGCGTGGAACTTAAAGATTTGGCTTAGGATCGAAGCTGTCGAAGATCGGTGAAGTTACAAGAAGAATTTTGAGTACAACTCAATTCAAGGTCACGACTTGTTTACTTCAGAATCAGAAGATTGCCAATCAAAGATTTACGATTGCGACATGTATATCGTGGTCGTGACATGGATGATTTTCGAGTATTATCTTTTTAACTAACAACTGCCACATAAGCATGATCAACCACTATCAACTGCCATCAACTACCAACGAACAGACACCTATCAAGAGTCAACCAATCATGAAAAGGTGCTTATCCATTGTGGATTATATCAAAGCTTCTCAACCAATCACAACGAAGAGATGCAATCTTTCACCAATGGACACAACCCTTCATTTAGATAGACGCAACCCTTCGAACTCTATAAATAGGGCTCCAAATCTCACAAATTTTGTGAGTGCATAGTGGCACATGGTGCAGAAAGATAGAGGAAAATGTTAGAGTGCAAATATAGTGTATAAATAGAGAGTTCACTACGTTCTTAAGTGTTGGCGAGAAAATGTTTAAGTGATTCGAATCCTTGTTTCGATCACTAGATTTCTCTATATTCTCGAGCGATTGTTGTATAAGTGTACTTGCAAATCACTTATCAATAAAAGTTTTCATTCTTCAATATTCGTTT
>CATIWQ010204416.1:0-10997 GCA_949673415.1 Euphorbia schlechtendalii | reverse complement strand
GTATAAGGAAACAGAGAAGTAATAATAAGGAATAAGAAATAGTAAAACAAATAACAAATAATAAGACTAGGCAGAAAATTAACAAAATGAATATACAATAAAAAAACAAAAGAACAATCAGGTGGCAAAGCCGACCATAATAATAATAAGTATATTATTAAATAAAACGATCAACTTCCAAGAAAGCGTGTAACCTAATTTAGGTGGCAGAGCCGACCGTGTTAGGGCTCCCACAAACATGAAAGGATAATTAAAATAATATAAATTAAATTTAAAATAAACTAGGCGGCATAGCCGACCATAATAATAATAAAATGGATAAAGTAGTAAGATTTATTAAAACTTATAGAAATATTACACAAAACAAAAGAAATACATAAAATAATTAAAATACACACCTTAAAAGTAAATAAAACTTGGAGATACAAAGTCCTTCGAAAGGGATGGTTGTTGATAAGGATGTTTGAAGGAGATGGCAAAAAGAGAAAGTGATGGATTGAAGTGGAATGAGTGGATAGGTGTGAAGGTAAAGTAGAAGAGAGAGAATGAGTGGAAAGTTATGGAAAGTGATGTTGAGTGTGAGGGAGTGGGTAGGAGAGTGTATGGTATGGTAAGTGTTTCCTTAAGTGTTAAGTTAGTGTCCTTTTTATAGGCATTTGGTGATGGTAGTGTAGGAAAAGTGAATAATAATTGAGGGTAATTTTGGAAAGTGAATAATTTTTTGAAAGTTTTTTCAAATTATCGATTGGACAATATTCTCGAGATGTTTGCAAAATCTTACTACTTTTTCTTTTTTCTTTTTCTCTTGTTTTTTAATAATAATGGTACTAAAATACATATTACAATACTTAATAATTATATAATTAAATATCAAACCAAGTTTTTGTCCATGCTTGAAAATCTTCATCAATGTCACTTAGATTAATCACATCTTCTTTAGAATCCTTGTCTTCAGTAGTAGGAGCATATTGTTGGATGATCATTGTCATTTCTTCGTGTGTTTTTGCAACTGCAAAATTTGTTTTCATGGTGATGAATTTGAAGAACCTTACTTGTACTTGTTTCTAAGGAAACATGCTTCTTTTCTTTCAAAAATTGTATCATTTTGCGGGGATTTAAGATGAGAGGAATTTTAAAGCTATCCCACCACTTTATCAGGAGATGTCTTTCTATCCTGGGCAATTTTGATTCTCTTTCATAGCCCCACTCTAGAGTCCAAGTACAAACCCAAGTAACAAAGAACTTCATTGAGAAAATTGCAATTAGAGGATATCTCTTCTCCTCAACTGATGATTGGAAACCCCTTTTAAAAATGTCGAAACAAGTGGATACTCTATCTTAAAGAATATTGTTGTTGCAACCTTAGTAAGTCCATTAATGTCGAACCAGTTAGGAAGATTTTTTGCTTGAACATTCCCATCGAAAAAGAATAGCCAAGTATGTTTTCTTCCAACATTGTTGATTAAAAACGTATTCCACCAGGCCTGTTGATAGTCCCAGTAGTTGAAAAATGTGTTGGAAAATTTTTCTTCATTGTTTGGAAAAGACAGAGGTTGAGATGGTGGATACCCCCAATCTGCGATTGTTATGACTTTGTGGATTTTGCATGTTGAATAATTAGGAATTGTGTGTTCGGGTTTCCAGAAAAAATGTTTAAAAGAGGCTAATATCGTGTGATCCAAAATTTTTTCATAAAAATATGGGGTTTTGTTTAAATCCCAAGGTTTGTAATTTTTTCCAAAAGCATTTTCTAAAATAACAAATGGATCTTTGTTGGAAAAGGAGTATTTTCTTTTTCAATAGTAACAATATTCAAATATTCATTTTTTGTGTACAAACTCACTTGAAAATTTTGTTGAAGAGTTGGCTTTTTGAGTCAAAGCAAGTTCGTTGTTTTTCGGAAAAGTTCCTACAACATTTTTGTTAAGAAATATTTTTTGTGTTGTAGAAGTTTGGGTAGGAAGATTGACAAGAGAAAGGGTTTTTGAAGAGTCTCCTTTCTCTAGTTTTAAAATAGGTTTTTCTTCATTCTTAGAATTTTTGGAAATATCATAATTCAATAAGGCCTTCTGAATATATGAAGATTTTGTGAAATAGTCCATCATCCATTTATGTAACTTTGGATCCATAGGTGATAGAATATTTTCTTCAATTTTCTCTTCTTTTACTGCTTCTTTCCATGTCTTAATATTGTTGATATTTTTGTCATCATCTGAGTCAATTTTCTTTTTATCTTTGTTTTTTCTAAGCATGGCTGGCATTTTGGAGAAAATCACAAGTTAGAAAATCAGGGATGAGATTTGTATCTCCTTTTATATATTCAATATCAAAATAAAAAATACTTAAAATAGCTTGCTATTTGGCAAAAATTTATTTTCAAGCAAGATTTTTAACATCCTTTTGTAAAACTTCTTTGTCACTTTTACAATCAATTCTCAAAAGAAATTTTTTATTCAATAAATCACTTTGAAACTTTGTTATACACAAAACAATACTCAAAATTTCTTTTTTAATTGTTCAATAATTTTTTTTGGCAATCATTCCAATGTTTGGAAGTAAATTGTATAATGCATTCTTTTCCATTAGAAATCTGTTTTAAAATTCCACCAAAACCTAAATCAGAGGCATCAATCTCAACAATTTTAGGTAAACAAGGATCAGCAATGTGTAAACAAGGAATTTCTAAAACCTGTTGTTTTATTTTTTGAATAATATTAGTATGTTCCTCATTCCATGGAACTGGGTTTTTCTTTAATCTATCATGTAAAGGTTTAGCCATTCTATTAATATTTGGACAAAAATCAAGCACATAATTAAGACTCCCAAGAAATCCTTGTAGTTTATTTTTATCAAGAATTTTATCAGGAAATTTGTTTGCAAATTCTAAGGATCGTTCAATAGGTACAATAGTCCCTTTCGAAATATAATGTCCTAAGAATCTTATCCGTGACTGAAAAAGGGAAATTTTTGATTTAGACACAACTAAACCATTTTTCTTTACTACATAAAAGAATGTTTTGAGATGTTTAAAATGTTCATCAATATTATTGGAAAAGATTAAAACATCATCTATGTAAACAAAATTTTGAATAATCATTAAAAATGTCATTCATTATTCTTTGAAATTCTGAATGAGCATTTTTTAATCCAAAAGGGATAACATTCCATTCAAATTGCCCAAAAGGAACAGTAAAAGCTTTTTTATACCTATGTGATTTTGAGATTTGTATTTGCCAAAACCCATACTTCTTGTCAAATTTAAGAAAATATTTGAAGAGTAAAGTCTTTGTAAAAGATCTTTTTTATTTGAAATAGTGTACCTAATTCATCTTAAGGCATTGTTCAAAGGTTTGTAATTAATGACCAATCTTGACACACCACTTTCAAATTCTGAATTTTTGTTGACATAAAAAGCAGCACAGCTCCAAGGAGACCTAGATTTTGAGATTAAACCTTTTTGTTCTAATTCTTGTATTTCTTTTCTACAATATAGTTCTAGTTCATGATACATTTGGATAGGCCTAGCTTTTGTAGGGATTTGTCTTTCATCAAAATCATTTTCATAAGGTAAATCTACAATGTGTAATTTTCTATCCCAAAAGTCAGTTGGTAAATCAGAACAAATCTCTTTTTCAATCAAATTTTTGAAAGAAGAAATCTTTTGTTGAACTAAAGGTGAGTTAATTTGTTCTTCGATTCTTTTTGAAACAACATCTTTTTGGAGATTTCGTAAATGGTGAGTTTTTCCTTGTATTAAAACATTAATCGAATTTTCATAAATCGAACACACTTTTACCAATTCCAAGCTCTTAGTTCTAGGTTTTTCAATAAACTCGAAAACCAGTTTCCCTTTTAAGTTTTTGAAGAAATAGAAGTAAGGTTTACTCTATAAGGAGTAATCAAATTTATAAAAGGTGTTCCCAAAATCACACTATGATGGATATCTTTTAAAAAAACAAACAAAGTTTTTATGAGAATACCATTATTTAATATAGAGGCTTCCGTTTTTGAATCAACACATAATTTTCAATTGTCGCTGCAAGAGTTTCTCTTTTGTTTCTTCTAAAAATTTTTTTGAACAATTCTTGATTTTATGCAATTTAAATGCACACTAGTGTAAAAAAGAGCAATAGTATCAATTTGGAAATTTTTTTGAAAAAAGTAGTGTGATTTTAATAACATATTTTCTTGAATTAATTTCTCTTAGAACAAATAAAAAATCAGATGGTAGATTTTCAAGATAATTTTGGGTATTTTCGAAATCCAGTTCAGTATCTTCAAAATCAAATCTATCATTGATAACCTTTATTAGTGATTTTATCATCTTAGAATCTAATTTCCTTTGTTCTTTTAATTCCCTAATTTCAGTTTTTACTTCTTTCATTTTTTTCTTGTAATTGTTGGATAGAGGTGTCCTTCATAGACAATTGACTTTTATTTTTGTTTAAAATTTTTGTTAGGTCATAAGAATTTTTGCTTGTGCTGGGAAGAATGAATGATTTTTTATGTTCTATTTTCTTTTCTTGCGTCTCTATAGATTTTAAAAGTTTTTCTAAAAATTCCTTCTTAAGAGCAGGGTCTTCTATGTTATTTATGATGTCTAAAGCTGTGTTCTGTTCTTTGGTTAGGACATTAATTTCAAAAGAGCTTGTTGAAGAAGTTTCAATGATTTCATCAATTTGGAGATCTTTGTTGTTTTCAGATGAAACTAAAGAAGCATTATCAGAATAGGTTGAGGAGGAATAATCAGATGATGAATCTATAAGAAGATTGGAGATTTTGTTTGTAATTCTTTCATCTAATTGTAATTCTTGAAGTTTTTTGTTTAGTTTATAAAACTTTGATGTATGTCCCTTTTTGTTACATCTATAACAGATAATGTCTTTGTATTTGCTTTCTTTATTTTTGGAAAATTTCCTATACTTGTTTTTTCTATATTTATTATAACGAGATTTTCTATAATAGTCTTCTTGTGGTTTGTGATAATTCTTTCTATTTTTCTTTGGTTTCCTATGACTTTCTTTTCTAGGGTTCAAGCTAATACATTTTCCTTGACCAGAAGAAGAGGGATTATTTATGTTAATGTCAAATTGTTTACAGCAGGATCCTAACTCAGTCCTAGTTTTCTTTAATTCTCATTTTACACTCTTTTGAAGTTTCATTTCTTGACATGCTTTATAACCTTCTTGTTGGGTAAGACTAATTAATTCACTGTAAGTAAATGCATGGTATGGGATTTGATGACCATGAGATTCTCTATTTTATCCCTAACTTTCTTTCCTAATTGTGTTAGTAAACCTACCAAAAACTTTTCTTTCGAAAAAGGTTAATTTGAATCTTCCCTAAGCATAACTCTAGTTAAGAAAGTGTATTTATACCATTGGAAATCACTAAGTTTCTTACATTTCAAGTTGGATAAAAGATCAGCAATTTTGTTCTTTAAATGTGATGGGTCACCTAAAAAATGAAGTGATATTAAGGATTAGAGTTGAAATAGCGTCTGGTATGGGTTCTCCTTCTTCATCTAAAATAGGTTCGCTATTATCATCTATCTTAACCGCACTTAAAATTCTTCCTGTTGGTGCTTTGTGAGATAATAATCCCACCATCCTTTTAACTATCCTGAAAGTCCAGCTACTAGTAACTTAGTGATAGTTCTATCTTGTGTGCCAGGTTGTGTTTTATAAGCGGTGGCTACCATTGTCATTTGTTGTAAAAGACCTAAGATTTCAATTTCAGACATTCCATCTAAGTTCCAATCATAGACCGATGTTGCGTTAAAACGGTTTTGCGATAATGGTTTGAAATTGTAGATGTCAGGAGCTGGATAAACTTGTAATCTTTCTTGGGGGAGTTTTGACCAATGAAGCCTATTAATACTATTTATTGGTTTTTGGAGGTTTTCTAAGGTATCATAAGTTTCAGACTCTTGGTTGATGGTGTTAGCAACTGGAGATGGTGGTGTTTTAGGAGAAAAATTTTGGGAAATAGATTGGCTTTGACTAGTTGTGGGATCTATTTTACTTAGTTGGTCTTTAATGGCCCTAATGTATTCGGATCTACTATCTTGTATATTTTTAGTGCTTTGTTTAGTCATCTAGAAGGGTTTAAATATAGGATTTTGTATTTTTATTAGATTTGTGATTTCCGAAGAGCTTTCTATTATTATTGGCTATTTATTTAGGTTCTTCTCTATCCTATCAAGTTGTTTCCCTATTGAATGAAGATTGGTACTCGTGTAATTATTCTGGTAGATTATGTTTTTTATGCTTACTTTGTCATCTGTACTTGGGACTTTATAAGGATAAGCTCCTATTTTTTGGTTATATATTTGTAACTTTATACCTTGAAGGGGTGGATGACTTGATTGTATTTTCCTACCACTTATTTTATTTCGAAGGGTAATGGGATCAACAGATTTTAAAAAAAGGATTATCAATACAATTTTTTGAAGCGTAAATTTCAAACCAATCAAAGAATAAAATATGTATCTGATATTGTTTAACAAATTCATAAAACTCATTTTGGATAATTTGTCTAGTAGTTGCAAAATTTTCATAAAACTATTTTCTTTTTCTTGTGTAATTTTTGAATAAAAATCATCATGTAAAAACTTCTTGTTGAAGTTCTTTTGAAATAACATTTAATTCAATTAAAACATTTTCCGTGATAGCAGAAAAGGTTAGACTAGTAGGCAAATATGTGTCTTCTAGGTGTTGATTAAAATTTTGGAGAATTCTTATTTGGGCTCTAGTCCTAGAGGACTCACCAACTTCTGGTTGGTTATAGATAACTCTAGGTTCAGAGTTATAGTTTATAGTCCTTAAAAACAGCGTCTGGTATTTCAGATTTTGAATGTCTAGCAGGTGTTACATAAGGGAAGTTTATTACAGAAGGTAATTTTGAGACTCTTCCTATGTCTATGGTTCCCTCATTAGAAGAAGTTTCAGAACATCTAACACTTGTTGAATGACGATGAAAAGAAAGTTTGACTTTACCGTAATGATATTGTGTTAATTTGCTTAGTTCCGAGTTAGGTTGGGGATTTTCGACAAGCTTAAGGTGTGGTTCAGTAACTCCTTCTAAAACCCATTCTTCTGGAAGGGTGACCTCTTTCCATAAAATTGATTTAGGAATCACAATGTTAGATTTTGTGAAATCAGTTTGTAAAAGAATTGTTTCACCCATTTTACTATGAAATTTTACTTTTGTTGCAAAAGCTGACATAATAGCTTAGTAATGAACTCTATAAATGCTTTTCTCCATAAATTCAATTCCATTAAAATGAAATTGAAGACAAGAATTGAGACTGTATAATTTTTCAATTCCCTTCCGTTCATAAATTACCTTCAATTTCTAATCATATTAAGTAAAATAAAAAAAGTTATTATCATAATATCTTTTTCTTTTAATTTTCTTTTAAAAATTACAACAGTCCCTACCACTAGACCACACCCTTGGGTTAAAATTACAATTTCTTTTCGATGCCCTTATTTATTATACTGACTTATTTCTCCTGTTACCGTTTCCATTTGTTTTAAGTTCTTCATCTCTATAGTTGCTTCAATAATCATGTGATCCGTACCTTTTAGCTTTAATTCCTTCCTATTCCTTCATAGTTTACTCACTCCTGCGTTCTTGGCTTTCAATTTCTTCTTCTCCCTTTATTTTTCTTTTCAATTCCTTCTCTAAAAACCTCACGAATCAGGTCGTCTCAAATTTATGATTTCAGTTATTTCAAATAAAAACTTAAAACGTCTCATAATTTGAAACATTTATAATATTGTCTTTTTATAGGTTACATTGTTCGTAAGCAGCATCAAATTAAAAGTTTAGATCAATATAAAAGAATTCAACTAATTAAAAATTAATCAATTAAACTATAAAAAATATATCAGAACAATAAAACCAAAGTAATTTTAGTTACGCTTATTTTATGAAGTTTGGTAAGGATGTATTAAACTTGGAAAAAAAATTAGTTATTTGAATCATAATCTATTTAGGAAATATAAAATTTAATTACAAAATAGAATAACAGATATTGTTTCCTCTTAGATGGATAGAAATGCACGTTACCTAGTAAAAAGTAGGTTAAATCAAGGATATTCACCGACACACTTAGTGACTTGTAGGCACATAGGGTGGGATAATTGTAAAGCTGCTCCATAACTAAAAGCTAGGATTCAATCTCAGAACCTTTGGTTGGAATAGATGAGTCTCTTCCACTCAACTACACCTATTGGGTTATAGTTTCCTTTAATTTAATTAAATGTAAATATAATAAACTTCCTAAGATGACATTGTAGGCTAGTGGTATGCATATTACCAAAAATTCTGCCCTCGGTTTCCATCTAGGCTTTGATCACCTAAAGTAATTGAAAGGTTGGTCGATCCGCAAACAGATACTGTGTGGCCCCCGAGGCCAATAAGTGGCACTTGGTGCATGATCAGATGATTTGAGTTTCCGCCAATGGCATCAAAAGCTCTCTTGGCCATCACGTTCACTTAGCTTCCCGTATCTACCAAGACTTGGAGGACCAAGCATTCTTCAATCATCATTTCTATTACTAGAGCATCATTGTGAGGCTAAATTGTTTTTTTAATGCGTGGTCACTTCAATTGTTGTTAACTACTGTAGGACCTAGTAGGGTGTAAAATAGGTCAGAGGGGGGATGAATGACTCTTTTTGCATTCACTATTTAACTTCAGAAGGTTGCTTCTGAAGTATCTTCTGAGTAAGTATTCTTTATTCAGAATCCCCTTTATATGCTTATGTGTTATTTGATGTGGAATTAATGTAAACACAAAATAAAAGAGCAGAGTAAGGAAAGTGCAAACAAAGATTTTATCCTGGTTCGGCCTTTGTCTAATCCAGTCCTTGGAAACTTCCGTCCAAGATTTAATCCACTATTAACTCTTCTTCTGGTGAAGAGTAAACCCTTTACAGTGCTTTGACTGAAGTACCCTCCAACAGTCTTTACTGAGCTATACCAACACAGAAGTATCGTTCTTCTATATCTAAGGCTCTGAGCTTCGTCTCTCTTAAGTACCTTCCTTATGAGATTACCTAGCTCCCACACACTAACTTACCCTCAGCTTAGTGTGATATATAACAGGTTATAAGAAAGTAATTTATATGGACTTCTGAACTTTGTTTCAGTTAGTTCAAATACAAACAGATTAGATTTGAATGTTTGCTTTGAGAAGGTTGTAAGCAGATTGAGAATTTGTTCACTCTTGAATATTTTTGTTAAGATTCGTCAACCTTCTCCAATGGCGGAAATCATCCTTTTATAGAGGGAGAGAATGTTTCCGTTGATATTTGGACCGTTGCTAGGAATTCTGCCGTTGTCTCCCAATATTGTTTCCGTTAAACAATCTGTTAGAGTAGCTCGTCCAACTCTGATCCGCGCCATGCTGTATCAAGTTGATTTGAGGGGTCCACTTTGTACTGCAGATACGTATCACAATAGCAGGTGAGATTTGTCCTTGATTTTGCAACAACTTTTATCTCGTAGTTGACTGAAGAACAGAGCGCGCGGTGGCATTAAATGCGAAGTCAGCTTTCTTGACTTTTAGCACCGAAAGTATAAGTTGACCTTTTGCAATCCTCAGAAGGGCCTTTTAACGTTCTGAGTCTTGAGTGATCTTCTGAGATATTTAATACCTCACCTGACTTCAATAGCTTCTGGGCATCCATAGCTCTGCTGACGAGTCCTTGTGCTTCTGAGGCGACTTCCTTCTGAACTTAGCTTCTGAACTAAGAACATACAAAACTATATTACCTTCAGAATCCAGCAATCTCCCTCATTTTGTTGGTTCTGAGTGAAGTCAAGCATAGTATGCATTTACTCCCTCATACTCCCTCATAGTCTAATTCTTAAGTTCAGAGTTTAAGTTTTAAAATTATACAAGGAAGTCAGTACAACGAAGAGTTGTACTTTTGGAGTGAAAGTAAAAACTTTTATTGATGATGAGTACAAGTTTTTATAATACAAGTTTTTATAATGAATTCATTTACAAAGGTTTTTCTTTAAGGGCTAAGATTTCATCATTTTGAGTCTCCTCCTGCTGATCTATCTCCATGGCAAAGCTTCTTAAAGGTTGATTTGAAATCATCCATCTTCCTCAGGTCTCCTTGAAGTTGTGCTTATCCTTCTCCCTCCACTCAGTGCCAACAAGCTGAGCAACTATCTTCTGCTCATCAAGCGTAAACCTTTAGATGACATCTTGAACAGCCTTTGCATTTGCTTGAAGAGGAGGGATAATTTGCTGAATCAACCTTGCAGCTTTGGTGGGAACAGAGGGAAAGATGCTTTCAAAGATCACTGGGAGAGCCTTCTGATTCCATATCCACTGAGTGTTTAGCCCATTCACCAGATGCTGCAGGAACGGAACTATCTCACTATCATGTGAGTAGAAGGAGTGGAGAGATAGGCCACCAAGCTGATTACTAAGCCCATCAATGCTCTTCTGAAGGGCTTCTGAAGTGCTTGCATTCCTTGCCACCATGACATCTCTAGCTTCATTTGTAGACTTGGTAAGGGCAGCAACATACTTCTCTAGTTATTCCTCTAACTCACCAACAGCCTCATTCTTCTGAGCAAAGGTAGTCTCAGTGATCTGCTTGTGAGCTTCTTCAACAGCCTTGAATATCTCAGACTTCAACTCCCTCTTTGAATCCGCAATAGCTTTGAGAGTTTTAACTTTTGAATCATTCATGTGCTTCAGCATCTCAGCAAGACTATTTTGGATCTTCTCCTGTTGCCACATGCAGAAGGCATTCTGAGTCCTTAGCACCTGCACTTCATTTTTCAACCCCATGGAGTATTCAGTTGTTATGCGCTCAATGGCAGTCCCCCGAATAGAGATTGCTTTTGCTATCTGCCTCTGCAGTATCTCCTTCACCCCACTAACTTCATTATGGATAATCATCAGACCCTTCTCACCATCTTCCATTATCCCGTTCAACTTTTCAATCGCTTCTAGGATATTAA
>CATIWQ010204350.1:0-10930 GCA_949673415.1 Euphorbia schlechtendalii | reverse complement strand
AAGGATGAGGGTATTAAGAGAGAAAAATCAAAAGAAAGAGAGGATAACCAATGAGTTATGCAAAAGGTGAGGAATGGTACGGAGCAGAAACTACAACCATTCAATGAGTGAAAAAAGAAAAGTAGCATAGCATGAAAAATGGAAATCTGTACTTCAAAAACATATGCTTGAAAAGAAAAAAAATGAGAGAAAGTGATATGGAGCTTAAAATGCAACCACTAAAAAAGGGGAGAGTGTTATGGAGCATAAAATGCAACCACTAAAAATGTTTAGCATCTTAGGTTACCTAAACATGCCTTGAGATCAATCTTTTCAAAATGTGTTCCCTTTGTCCTTTATACTTTATAATATACTTAAGAGAAGGAAATATTCGAGTAAGCGTATAACGCTTATTTGAAGATGCAATTCGGTTGGCCCTCCATTAAGAGCAAAGGTATGCAACTGGACTATATAAATTGCACATTACTAATTTGTGGGAAATTTTGAACTTTTACTTGACATATGCAACGTGAGAATGTGGTACTCACTATGATAGTCTTTCGCCAAATGAAGTACGACCTTGAATTACTATTTTATACTCTTCTGTTGTATTTACCTTGAGGACAAGGTAAAAGTTAAGTGTGGGGTGGTGATAAGTGTATAGTTAAACTTATTATCTTGATATTTTCAATCATAAAATGATGTGTTTAAAGTCATTTTATACTTCATATAAAAAATTTCACGTGGTATGTAGTTGTTTTTTGTGTAAGTACAGAAACTAGGTGAATCTTGGGAGTGAAATTATTAAAGATGGAATTCTATGCAAAAAGATGCATGGAATGCACGGAATTAGCTTAGGATCGAAGTTGTCAAAGATATAAAAAGTTGCAAAGAAGAACCATGAAGAAAAGCACATGTCACAATCGTGATTCCTGTTTGTAATTAGACAAATCATGCCCACGACTATCTATCGCAATCATGACTTGTCATTCTTCACAAGTAGAAAGTTACCAACTTATATTCACGATTACGTCATGTATGTCACTCTCATGACTTGTGACGATTTTGGATAACTCTTCTCAACTTCCAATAGCTGGATAAGAACGATCAACCACCATCAACCGCCACCAACTGTCAAACGAAAAGACACCTTTTGGGGACAATGAAGCCACGAAAAAGGTGCCTATCCATTGATGATAAGGATGAATTCTTTCATCAAATCACATTGAAGATGATGCAACCCTTCACCAAAAGACACGACTCTTTGTTCGGATAAACGCAACCTTTCACACTCTATAAATAGAGTTACAAACCAACCAATTTCGTGATGATGCATGGGGAATAGATGAAGAAAACATGTATTCAATATATAGAGAGTGAAAGTTATAGATTTCACTAGTTCAAAGTGTTAGAGAGAAAAATGTATAAGTGATTTGATTCTTATTTCGATCACTAGATTTCTCGACATATTTCGAGCGATTTGTTGTATGAGTGTAATTCAAAGCACTTATCAATAAAATTTTCTATTCTTCAACATTCATTTTTTCAATATTCACAAAGAATAACATCCTAGCGGAGGTTCTTTACGAGTCCATACCAAATTCAAAGTAGATGCAGGAATTGCGGGAATTGATAATCCCCATTAAAGAGTGGATACGGTTTGATCAACTTTAGCTTTCACTTGCATAACTTACGACTTTGCTTTGTTTTCTACTTATACTTTCTAATTCGAAGTTTATGATATGTCTATGTGTCATAACGAGTATTTCATCTTGCGTCATTTATATTAATCAAGTTATATGGTTTCAAGTTGACTTTAAGAGTGATTTCAAGGTTAACAAGATTTTGTATAGTCACTGGATCCGAGATTATAACGTTGTTTAGTGAGCCAACATTTTTGGAGTGGTAACTTGCTAAATATGGTTATGTGAGAGCAACCCCTACTAAGCATAGTATTATTGTTATCCAGGTTCTTATAAGTGTCATAATTCGTTTACCCTAGATTTAGGAAAGTCATTTCATGTGTTGCTTTGCGGTGAATTATAGGATTTTGGGCTTCTAGAACTGAGTTTGTTGAAGTTATCTAGTGTTTAAAACAACTTAGATTATTTTTTATATTTTACTCTACTATACTTGTTCTTAAGGAATATCTATATACTTTGCATCTTCCCTAATCTGTTCATGCATTTGTTTATTCATCAATTTACCATTCAAAACCTTTAACCTATTTTATTTTCTTTCGTCCCATAACTCTATTTGATATCTAGAACCAAATTCCTTCCCTATGGGATCGATATCTTTTAAAACTACATCGCAACTATATACTTGCAGTTATCATCATTTTTCTATTTGGTAAGTAGTACTGACAACACCTATTCATATTATCAGTAGAAAAGTAGCGAACACATACGGATGGATCAAAATCTAGCGGATGGGCTAACTAAGCCATATACTCACGTTAAACATGATTAACTTGTTAATGAGTATGGCATGAGGCACATGAGCAATTGGCTCTAGTGCAAGTGGGAGATTATTAGACATGATGTATGCCCTAGAGGCAATTAGGGTGATTTATCTTTATTAGCTATAATGTACAAACGGTTTCAAATTAATATTAATAATAATTAAGACATCTTCGTTGATTATCAGTGTTTTTTTAATTAATTTATGTATCTCGTTGGTATAATATATGTATAGTATTAAATATGTATATGCTCATTAATGAAAAAAAGTCCGTGACTACTTCATAACATAATAGTGCGACGACATAGTGGGAGCTATGTGGTGTGAGAACTGCACATACTTGTTACTATGAATAATCTAAATATCCCTAGGCATAGTTTCATTGCGACTGGACATCAATGGAACAGATAGACTAACATGTGTAGGCTTACTCCTTGATTAGATCCAAGCAACCAATCTCACGAGCTCAAGGTGGTACCTTGAGTTAACACATGAATGTATTCGGGTAATACATTGGAGACCGCTATAAGATAGACACTCTGAAATAACTATATCCATGCGTTTGTGTCATGTCTTATTGTAGTAGCAGTACAAGTATCCTTACACCTGAGATATTGGTTACCTTATGTAGGAGTTGTTATACTTTGGATCATACTTATTCATACTATGGTGATCAGGATGACACGTGTGATTACGAGTATAATGATTATCACATGTTCGTAAGCCGAGTAATCAAGATGGGAGCAATCACTCCTAAATAGTGATATAATGAGAGATGTAACTTAGGTTCCCTTATTGAAGTGACACATTGATAAACCTCTAATAAGAGTATAAGTTTAATAGAACGAGTTACTTGTCAATCTTGATACATAATGGCTGAGTGGTGTTCTTCGTGAACAAGTCTAATTCCAGGATAGCTACGACTCTTACATGAGCTGACACTTAATCCGAGCTACATAACTGGATGGTACATAACCTGATGGAAATAGTGTATTGTATTGGTTACTACTACAAAACCAGATCAAGGCACAAGCACGTGACGTTCTAAGTATTGGGAGATCATACACCTTTGTTAGAAAGCCCATTTGATCAGCTATTGGGTTCCATATCAGTCTGGAACCCGATAGCTCTAGACTATCAAATGTCCTTTCTAGCAAAGGTGTATGATCCCTTGATACTTGGAATATCATGTACTTGTGACATGATCCGTTTCTACAGTAGTAACCAATGCAATACACTCCTTCCATCAGGTTAAGTACCATCCAATTTATTGATCTCGGATTAAGAGTCAGCTCATGTAATAGACGTAGCTATCCTAAAATTAGACTTGTTCACGAAGAACACAACTCGGCCATTATGTATCAAGATTGACTGGAAACCCGTTCTATCAATATTATACCCTGATAAGAGGTTTATGAGTGTGTCACTTCAATAATGGGCCCTAAGGTACATCTCCCACTATATCGGTATATCAGGAGAGATGGATCCCATCTTTACCACTCAACTTACCAATATGTGATCATCACTATATTGATAATCACCTGTATCATCTTGATCGCCAGTGTATGAATAAGTATGAACCAAAGTATAGCAACTCATACACAAGGTAACCGGTATCTCAGGTCTGAGGATACTTGTACTGCTACTACAATAAGACATGTCACCAATACATGGATATAGTTATTTCCGAGTGTCTATCTTATAGCTGTCTCCAATGTATTACTCGAATACATTCATGTGTTAACTCAAGGTACCACCTTCAGCTCGTGAGATCGGCTACTTGGATCTAATCCAAGGAGTAAGCCTACACATGCTAGTTTGTCTATTCCATTGATGTCCAGTCTCAATGAAACTATGACTAGGGATATTTAGACTATTCATAGTAACAGGTATGTGCAGTTCTCACACCACATAGCTCCCTCTCTATCCTTGCACTATTACCCTAAGAAGTAGTCACGGACTTTGTTTCATCAAAGCGCAATATACATATTTACCAGCGAGATACATAGATTAATAAAAAAGCATTGATAAATAACAAAGATGCCTTAATTATTATTAATAATAACCTGATACCGTTTATACATTATAGCTAATAAATATATATCACCCTAATTGACTCTAGAGCATTCATCTTGTCTAACATATCCTCTAGGAGTAAAATCTGAGCTATTGGGATACAATAGGTCTGCATAAAGTGAACCTTGCAAGTACTATAGAATTCTCTTAATTGTTGCTAAGTGAGATTCTCTAGGGTCAGCTTGATAACGTGCGCACATACTGAAATGAGCGGTTAAATAAAGAAGAGAACCGATAATACCTCTGTAGAACTTACTGTCTACTAGTTTACTAGCTTCATTCTTACTCAATATAGTATCAGTAGCTATTGGGAGTGAACATTGGCTTCGAATGTTCCATATCAAAATTCTTTAGAACTTCTTTGGCATATTTAGATTGGCTAATGAAGATTCCATCTTCACTCTACTTGATTTGAAGTCTAAGGAAGAAATTGAGCTCTCCCATCATAGACATTTCAAATTCATTCTTCACCTGCTTGCTGAATTCCCTACAAAATTTCTCATCAACATAGATGTCATCAACATAGATTTAGACTAAAACAAATCTCCTTTTCTTAGCCTGATAAACAAAGTCATATCTGCTTTCCCTCTTTCATAGCCTTTGCTGATAAGGAAATTGGTCAGCCTCTCATACCAAGCTCTTGAAGCTTGCATCAATCCATAGAGAGCTTTCTTCAATTTGAAGACATTCTCAGGATTTCTTCAGATCTTCAAAGCTTGGAGACTTGTGAATATAAACTTCCTCTTGAATTAATCCATTCAGGAATGTGCTTTTGACATCTATTTAAAATAATTTGAAGTTCATATGGGATGTGAAAGCACACAAGATTTGAATTTCTTCAAGTCGAGCTACAAGAGCGTAAGTTTCATCATACTTGATGCCTTCTTGCTGGTTGTAGCCTTGAGTAACAAGTCTGGTCTTGTTCCTGATAAAAACGCCATCTTCATTAAGCTTGTTCTTGAAAACCCATTTAGTACATATGATTGTTTTTCCTTTGGGCTTTGGAACTAGATCCCAAACATCATTGCTCCTGAACTGATCTAGTTCCTCTTGCATCAAGATCATTCAATAACCATCTCCTTCAGCCTCTTCGATCTTCTTGGGTTCAATTAATGAGACGAAAGCTAGATGGCACATCATTCTACTTAGCTAACCTTGTGCCATCACAGGATTATGAACATCATTCAAAATTCTTTCGCAAGGGTGATTGTGATGAGTTTTAATCTCCCTCAAAAAACTTGGATCTAGAGTTCTTTGACTTCCTTAGCTTCAAATTCTTGTGCTGGGTTGGGCAGCACAAAGAGTGGCATGCTGAATGGATTTTCTTGCTAGGTTACTACTTCATCTTCATCAGATGGACGTCTATATGCATTATTAGTTTCATCGAAATCTACATTCATAGACTCCTTTAATAGGCCAGTTCTCTTGACATATATTCTATATGCACTATTGTTAGTTGAGTATCTCAGAAAGATGCCTCATCAATCTTTGGATCAAACTTACCTAGCTACTTTTTGGTGTTAAGAATAAAGCATGTACAGCCAAATGATCTGAGATGACCAATCTTAGGCTTGTACCCATGCCAAAGCTCATAGGGTGTCATCTCAAGAATTGGGTGAATTAAAACCTGATTCAAGATATAACAGGCTATGTTAACAACTTATCCCCAAATGTACTCTGGTAGATTGTTATCACTCAACTATGGTTCTGTTTTTCCTTTTTACAACCCCATTTTGCTGAGTATAAGGAGCAGATTAGTTGTGGTCAACACCATGTGCTGAAAAGAATTCTTCAAAATGAAATTCTTGAATTCACATCCAGGATCACTTCGGATTCTACTGATTTTAGTTCCTATTTCACTCATTATTCGATTACTGAGTTTGACAAAAGGTTCACATGTTTCATCTTTGCTACTCAGCAAGACTATCCAAGTGAATCTTGTGAAGTCATCCACAAGCACCAATGAGAATCTCTTACCACCCATACTCATAGGCTAAATTGGGCGGAAAAGATCTAGGTGGAGGAGCTCTAATTATTGCTTAAGTACTACATGATTAATTAAACTAAAAGATTTCTTAACTTGCTTACCGAGTTGGCAAGCTGAGCAAAGTTTATCCTTCTCAAAGCTGATACTGGGTAAACCCACAACTAGTTGCTTTTTTGCCAGTTTGGATAGAACGTTCATATTTATATGACTCAACCTTTTATGTCAAAGCCATGAATTATCCTCCTTAGATACAAGATAAACATTAGTGGAGCCCAGAGATAAATCAATCATATACACATTATTAATAAGCAAAGAGTATAGTTGAGTCAGTCTTACAATCACTAACTAAGCAACCTGTTGAGTCAAGTGTAACTTCTTGCCTTTTTCACAATGCTAGGCTACACTAAGTAAGCTGAACTTTAGTCCTTTGACCAGAGAAACCTCTTCAATTTAAGGAGAGACACCAACAATGCCAAAGCCCACAATCTTACCTTTTTGGTTATCTTTGAAACTGACACTTTCATTTCTTTTACGCTCCAATGAGATGAACTGGTCATCTATCTTTATATGCCTAGAGCATCCACTATACAAATACCACCTAGAGTCATCAGCAGATCTTAGGCTCACTTGCAAAATAAGTGATTAGATTGTGGGCTTTGAATGCTAAAGTGATGAATAGACAGATGCATGAATAGATTAGAGAGGATGCAAAGTACATAGATATTCCCTAAGAACAAGTATAGTAGAGTAAAATACGCAAAATAATCAAAGTTGTTTTAAACGCTAGATAACTTCAACAAACTTGGTTCTAGACACCCAAATATCCTATAATTCACTACAAAGCAATACATGAAATGACTTTCGTAAATCTAGTGTAAACGAATTATGACACTTATAAGAACCTGGATAACAATAATGCTATACTTAGTACGAGTCGTTCTCACATAGCCATATTTAGCAAGTTACCACTCCAAAAATGTTTGCTCACTAAACAACATTATAATCACAGATTTAGTGATCATACACAATCTCGTTAACCTCGAAATCACTCTTAAAGTTAACTTGAAAGCATATAACTTGATTAATATAAATGATGCAAGATGAAATACTTGTTATGACACATTGACATATCATAAACTTTGAATTAGAAAGTATAAGTAGAAAACAAAGTAAAGTTGTAAGGTATGTAAGTGAAAGCTAAAGTTGATCAAACCGTATCCACTCTTCTAATGGAAGTCGTCAATTCCTACAATTCCTGCATCTACTTTGAATCTGGTCTCGACTCATACAGAACCTCTGTTAGGATGCTATTCCTTATGAATATAGAACAAATGAATGTTGAAGAACAAAAACTTTTATTGATAAGTTCTTTGCATATTACACTCATACAATAATCGCTCGAATTTGTGGAGAAATCTAGTGATCCAAACAAGAATCGAATCACTTAATCATTTTTCTCTCTAACACTTTAAACTTAGGGAAATCTATATCTTTCACTCTCTATCTATGTCATACACGTTACACCATCTACACACTATTACCATTGCACGAAAATGGTTGCATTTAACCCTCTTTATAGAGTGCGAAGGGTTGCGTTTATCCAAACAAAGAGTCGTGTCCATTGGTGAAGGGTTCCATCATCTTCAATGTGATTGGATGCAAGAATTCATCCTTATCATCAATTGGTAGGCATGTTTTCGTGGCTTCATTGTCCCTAAAAGGTGTCTTTTCGTTTGATAGTTGATAGCGGTTTATCGTTCTTATCCAGCTGTTAAAAGTTGAGAAGAGTTATCCAAAACCGTCACAAGTCACGAGCGTGACATACATGTCACGATCATGAATAAAATTTTGTAACTTTTCTATTTGTGAAGAATGACAAGTCACGATCATGATAGATAGTCAAGGGGTGTGATTTGTCCAATCGCGAATAGGAATCACGAATCTTAACATGTGGTTTTCTTCATGGTTCTTCTTTGCAACTTTGCCAATCTTTGATAACTTTGATCCTAAGACAATTCCTTGCATTCCAAGCATCTTTTTGCACTTTTTCACTCTTTTTACATTGAATTCCATCTTTGATCATTTCACTCCCAAGATTCACCTAGTTTTAGCACTTGCATAAAAACAACTACATACCACGCGAAATCTTTTATATGAAGTATAAAATGACTTTAAACCATATCATTTTATGATTAAAAATATCAAGATAATAAGTGTAATTATACACTTATCACACCCCCACACTTAACTTTTGCCTTGTCCTCAAGGTAAACAGAATAGAAGTGTATAAAACAGTAATTCAAATTCGTATGTCATTTGGCGAAAGACTATTATAGTGAGCACCACATTCCCATGTTGCATAAAGTTCAAGTAAAATTTTGAAATTTCCCACAAATTAGTAATGTGCAATTTATATAGTTCAGTTGCACACCTTTGTTCTTAATGGAGGTCCAACCGAATTGCGTCTTGATATAAGCGTTATATGTTCGCTCGAATATTTTCCTCTCTCAAGTATAGTATAAAGTATAAAGGATAGAGGGAGCACACTTTGAAAAGATTGATCATAAGGCATTTTTAGGTAACCTAGGATGCTTAACATTTTTAGTGGTTGCATTTTATGCTCCCTACCACTTTCTCTCATTTTTTTCCTTTCAAGCATATGTTTTTGAAGTACAGATTTGTACTTTGCACCCATTTTTCATGCTATGCCACTTTTCTTCTTTTTTCACTCATTGAATGGTTGCAGTTTCTGCTCCGTACCATTCCTCACCTTTTGCATAACTCATTGGTTATTCTCTCTTTCTTTTGATTTTTTCTCTCAATGCCCTCATCCTTTATTGATCACTTTCAAAGTATAATGGCTATAGTTTTCCAACACTTTAAACACATTCAATACTTATAGGACGTATTCGAGAATAGCATATAAAACTCATAGTAAGAACACTACTAGATATTACTCCACTACTAACCTATCGCTAGCATTAAACTAAAACTATACAACTTATACTAATTCATATTACATTGAAATATATATCGAAACTTACTTAGAATGTTGCTTTGAATGTTACTCACCACTCATCCTTGCCAAATGCTAAATGTTGTGCCAAAAGCGCTCACACTCTCAACGTGCGCTCAAACTCGAAACAACTTGTTTGAAATATGCACTAACATTAAACTTCTAATACCTAACACTCATAATAACCTTGGAATATATGTTAGTATATTATAAGTATGCATAATGTATAAACAACACAAAATCAAGAAAAATTTTCATATTCTTCAACTTTTGTAATTTATTTGATTGTTTTTTGGAAACTTGTTGAGATTTTTTTACAAATGCCCCCCCAAACTAAAGAACACAATGTCCTCATTATAAGTGACTTCATTAAAAACAAAAACAAAAACAAAAAACAAACAAACAGTATAAATCATAAAGAAAAAGAAATTTGAACCTAGTTTTATTCATTCTTCCGAACTTGAATCTGGATGACTTGATGAGATATCCATATTCTGCTTTTTGAAGTATGAACTCAATTTCGATTCAAAGAAATGTTGGATTTTATGAGTTGACGAACATCTTGTTGTATGGAAGCTATATCAAGGCATGCTTGATTGACATCATTCACGAACTTCCCTCGCCAAGTATCTTCATTAGCATGTGTACTCTCGGAGGCTTGTCTCGCTTCACTACTTCCGATTTGAATTTCTTCAATGTTGTAGTCAGATTGGTTCTCCCGAGAAGTAGATCTTTCTGTCGATCTTAACTTCCTAACCCTTACTCCATATGAGAAAAATGTAAATTTCCATTGCTCTTTTTTCACTAATCCCACTCTCTTCATGTAAACTCCTCCCACGAAGTTGAACTTCTCTCTAGGACTGTATCGGTATGGAAGTTGGTTCTTTGCTCCCAAAATAATTCCGCAAATTGTATTTGCACCTCCAACTCTAGCCTTTTTATGTGTAATAAGACTAGTGATTGATACCATTATTTACATTGGAAACATTGGCCTTAATTGCAAAATAGCGCACTCTAATACAACCAAATCTTTCATCGACACTTTGATAGTCACGTGTCGGAATAAAAGACTTTAAGATATAAACTTGTGAAGGTAAAGAAGGTTGTTACTCCGAATGTTCTTGTTAGATGAGTTTTTGATATTGTATCGATCCAATCCCGGTAACTCAGTCCAAACACTCGTCAGATCATAATCATCTTCCCTTTTAACCTCTTCATAGGTTTCTCAAAAACAAAACCATTTAATTAAATCCATTAGAGTAAACTTATATATATATATATATATATATATATATATATATACACACACACGCGCGCGCGCGCACACACACACACACACACTCACACACACACACACACACACACACACACACACACACACACACACACACACACACACACACATATAT
>CATIWQ010204348.1:0-19466 GCA_949673415.1 Euphorbia schlechtendalii | reverse complement strand
TCATACCTATATTTACTCATTTTTCATTGAAACCCTTCTTTCCTAACCTTTACTTCATTATATTTTATTTTCCTTATTTTATCTTCCTTGTTGATCTTTAGAGCTAGTCCTTCCCTGTGGGATCGATATCTTTTAAAACTACATCGCAACTGTATACTTGCAATTATCATCATTTTTCCATTTGATAAGAGGTACTGACAACACCTATATTTTTCACGATCAAGTTTTTTGGCACCATTGATATATAGCCGAATCTTGTGAACAAACTATTAAACTTATCAATAGAAAAGTGGCGAACAATAAACATATTAAAATATATATGATACCAGTGAGATACAATAAATAGAATGCACTGATAAGTAACAAAGATGCCTTGATTATTATTAATAATAATTTGAAACTGTTTGTGCATTATAGTTAATAAAGATATATTTCCCTAATTGCCTCTAGGGCATACATCATGTCTAACAATCTCCCACTTGCACTAGATCCAATTAGCCATGTGCTTCATACCATACTCATTAACATGTTGGTCATGCTTAACCTGAGTTAATGGTTTGGTTAGCCCATCCACTAGATTCTAATCCGTTGGGATGTATTCTAATTTATATCCTTTCTAGCTACTATCTCCTGAATTAGATGGTATTTTCTAAGTGCATGTCCATTTTTCTGGCGAGACCGTGGTTCCTTTGCCTGAGCAATAGCCCCATTATTATAGCAATAGATCACTGTTGAATTTACAATGTTGGACACCACACCGAGATCACCAATAAATCCCTTAAGCTAGATAGCTTCATTAGTCACTTCTAAAGAAACTATCTACTCAGATTCTGTGGTTGAATCGGTAGTCATATCCTATTTGAAACTCTTTTAAACAACTACCCTTCCATTAAACATAAACACATAATTTGACTAGGACTTGTAATTATCCCTGTCAAACTGAAAACTAACATCGGTGTATCCTTTTAAAGTGATATCACCTTCTCCATATACTAAAAACATATCCTTAATCCTACATAAGTACTTGAGGATAGTTTTAACGGCCATATAGTGTTTCTCACTTTGGTCAGATTGAAATTTGCTCATGACGCTCAACGCATGTGAGACGTCATGTCAAGTACATACCATAGCATACATGATGGACCCTATCGCTAAGGCATAGGGTATTCCATTCATGCGCAGTCTCTCTTCTTATGTTCCCGAACACTCAGATTTAAAAAGTTTAATCACGTGAGACATTGGGAGATAACCCTTTCTTAAATACTCAAGGTTAAATCTAGCCAAAACCTTTTCTATGTATGTACTTTGTAAGAGACCTAGCAGCCTTTTGGATCTATCTCAGTAATTCTTAATACCAAGTATATAAGCTACTTCTTCCAAGGTCTTTCTTGGAGAACTTCTTTGACAACCATGTCTTAATTGTCTATAGAAAAGGAATATCATTTCCTATTAATAATATGTCATCGACATAAAATACAAGGAAAATGATCGCACTCCCACTAGCCATCTTATATACACAGGGCTCATTAGAGTTTAATACAAAACCAATTTCTCGGATTGTCTCATCGAACCTAATATTCCAACTCCTCGATGCTTGCTTAAGTCCATAAATGGACTTCTACAACTTGCATACCTTAGAGCTAACCTTGGATGCAAAACCCTTGGGTTGTGTCATAAACACATCCTTTTCCATATTCCCATTAAGGAATGCTTTCTTCACATCCATCTGCCAAATCTCATAATTGTAATGAGTGATGATGGTAAGGAGTTTCCTGATAGACTTCAGCATGGCCACTAGTGAAAAGGTTTCATCATAGTCATTGCTTTCTTTTTTTATTGTACCCTTTTGCAACCAGCCTTGCTTTATAGGTAACTATGTTACAATCCATGTCCATTTTTTTCTTGAAAACCCACTTGCATCCTATGGGCTTAATCCCACTTGGAGTATCAATCAAGTTCCAAACTTTAGTTTCATACATGGAGTCCATCTCCGATCTCATGGCTGAAAGCCATTTATCAGATTTTGAGCCTTCCATTGCTTCCTTGTAAATCTTGGGCTCATCATCTTCCATATAGAAGAGATGTTTATCATTAGTGATGAAAAACCCATTTCGCTCTAGAGCGATTGGAGCACAACCTGACCTACGCAATGTCGATGTTATAATAGGCTGTTCCATGCTTAAACTATCTTGTGTAGCAGGTGTAAGCATAATCAGTTGACTTTCTGTTTGATCTACTTGAGTGCTTAACTCAAGAATGTTCCCTCTAGCTTTCGCAAGTATATGTTCCTTCTCAAGGAATTGACCATTTTTTGAAACAAGGACTTTCTATTCCTTGGGATCATAAAGGTATACCCTATAGTCTCCTTAGGGTAACCGACAAATAGACATCTATCAGACTTAGCACCCAGCTAATCTGAACTTGTCCTTTTAACATATCTAGGACATCCCCAAAATCTCAAGTGAGAAAGAGTGGGTTTCTTACCATACCATAACGCTTATGGAGTTTAATCAACTGATTTAAAGGGCACTCTTTTTAGAATATAAACTACGCTCTCAAGTGCATAACCCCAAAATGATCTGCTAAGTTCTGCTTGGCTCATCATGGACCAAACCATATCAAGTAGGGTTCGATTCCTCCTTTCTGACACTCCATCGTTTTAGGGTGTATAAGGAGGTTTCCACTAGGATAAAATACCATTATCCCTTAGATAATCCTGAAACTCCTGGCTTAAGTATTCACAGCCTCGATTAGATTGAAGGGTCTTGATACTTTTCCCAAGCTGTTTCTTTACTTCAGTTTTGAATTTTTTTAAAAGCCTCAACTTTCAGACTTGTGCCTCATAAGGTACAAATAACCATATCGTGAGTAATCGGTAATTAAGGTTATGAAGTAGACGAAACCCACATGTATCTTAACACTCATTGTACCACATACATCGGAATATATTATTTCCAAAGTACTAGTGGCACGCTAACCCTTTCCTTTGAAAGGTTTCTTATTCATCTTCCCTTTAATACAAGGTTCGCACACACCATAGGAAACCAATTCCATTGGGCCTAAGTCTCCACATTTGTGTAACTTAGTTAAGCGAGTCTCCTTTATGTGGCCTAGACGACAATGCCATAAGTATGATGATTTCTCATTATCTAATTTTGATTTCTTAATAATTTTCATATTTAGATTTTCGATTTTAATAACTAGAACATATATGCTATCCAAAGTTATTCCACAAGCATAAAGAATATTGTTACGCTGAATTTGACATTTATTATGAGAAAATAAAATTTCAAATCCTTTGGTTGTTAGAAGGGCAATAGAAATAATATTCTTAGTGATAGCAAGAATATAATAATAATTTTTCAAAACTAAAACTAGGCTACTAAGCATACGAAGGCTATATATCCCTACAGTTGTTGCCGCAACCCATGCTCCATTTCCAACTCTTAGGTCCATTTCCCTATTTGCAAGCCTCCTACTATTCCAGAATCCCCACACAGAAGTACAGATATGAGTGCAATAACTAGTATCTAATACACAAGTGGACTCATAGGGAACTGTAGAGAAACTCTCTATCATGAACACACCTGAAGTAGATGTTTGACTTGGCTTCTTCTTCACTTGTTCAGAAATCAGAGCTTTGTAATCACGTTTCCAGTGTTCATGCCTTTCGCATAGGAAATATAATCCTTTGGATTTCCCCTTTTCAATAACCACATTTCTGACTTTCCTACTAATGGGTTTTAAAACTTTACCTTTAATGCAAGCTTTACTCACCAAGGTACTTGTTCTTCTTACCACCAGACCTTGCTCAAAACTTCTAAGTTTCTTAATAAACTTAGATGTCTTATCGATCCTCTTTGACATATGATAATCTTAAACAAAAGGTGAATATTTATCAAATAGGGTTCCTATCATTAGTTGTATGTCATGCTTGGAATCTATCTCGATTCCTATTGGAGCCAATCTTCTCGAATACTATAAGTATTTGATGCATCACTCAGTGGCTAGGACCCCATAATCTCTCCTAGAGTTATAAAGGAACTTCAAAATTTCATTCCACTCAACTCTCATGCTTGCATGAAGTCCTCTGAGATGAATTAGCATTGATTTTAAATCCATACCTTCATGCTGTCTCTTAAGCTTCAAGCTTATAGTCTCGAGCATCACAAGCGATATAACAAAAAAATTCTCTCTTGTGCCTAAGATATGCTTCTTTCTCTTGGATAGAAGCGTCAACATCAAGATTGAGTGGTTCTGGATTATCCAAGACATAATCCATGTGTCTTTTTTCAAGTTCCTCTCTAAGAGCTTTGAACCAATCATCAAAATTGATCCTTGTCAATTTGGTGTCAAGTATTGGGTGAAGGTTTATGTTTAGATTCAATGTTCAACCTAGATACAAGATAGAATTTGTTTAGACATTAGTTTATATACATGCATTTAATATAAGGTCTTTAATCAAACACATAATTCCTACTATTTTCTCGACATTCAAATAGCCCCTTCTATTCAAATTCGGAAAATTTGGTTGAACCAATTTTCCTTAGTAGGTATCATCCATAGCCACTCATCATGACCCCCACTATTGCAGGTCAAGTCATAACAATATAACCATGGTTGGAATCCATCCATTTGCATATCTTGCAATTGCTAATCCATTCAAGTTCTCTTTCTTGAGACGTGCGTACCCAATCATTCGACTCCTCAAATGTGTCTCCAATTCGGCATCAGCTTTAATAATATGGACAACTAACCCTCTTTGGTTAAGGGAGTAACCTCGTTTAGTCTCATGACAAAACACATGTTAAAGGAAGGCATGTTGTGCATGTGCTTACATCCGTTAATAAGGCTCGTATCACAACTTATAATGGGAAAACATTTTACCTCCTTAATATTGTTGTAGGGATTTCATTGGTGCCACTAGTCTCGCCCTAGTCTAGGTTCTATACGATGGATATGATTATGAAGTAATAATGCCGAGCTATTAGGAATTATTAACTCTAAGGGAACATGCTCTGACTGTTACATCATAATCATTCCATTATGCCCAGACTCCACATAGCATGCAAAACAAACAAGGTCCATGTTCAAGTTCTTGCTTGCCAAAATCGACTAAGTCATAAAAATCCCTTAGCTATAAAAATCCAGTTAGGAGAGGCCCCCTTAAAGTGAATGAGCAACCTCGTCCATTCCTTGGCAAAATTACCATGGGTACTTTGATTCGTTATAACGCGGATAATTATGATTTAAAGATTTCATTCATTAATCAAGTGAAGTACAAGATGACCCTTAATTAAAGCATTTAACCGTGTGGTAAAATATTGCTACTTTTATATGATAATCACCTTGACTAAGTTTGAGCAAAACATTAATCTAGTTATCACATCATTTTCAATGACAAAAATTGAAACCTAAGTCATGCATAGCATACTTTAATCAATTCAATGAAAATCAATTTTAACAAATTATAATCAATCATGAATAACATAAGGATGGCTCTGATACCACTACTGATTAATCAAAATAGTAATTCAACATGCAAAGGTTGAAAGGTGGAATTTTAAAACTTAAAATTAACCTAAGGATCTCCTAAGCATGCCATGATTGATATAACCTAAGTTAAAATATTTCATAGATACTTTTAGGTTCATGAAACATATAAAACAAACCTAGCATCTAAAGATTAAAGCATTACTAGTTGATGCGTGCTTAATCTCTCCTTTGGTAGCGGTGTTCCCTTTGAGTAATTTTAATACCACAAGCATCCAAACTAGGAGAGCCTTTATAACTTGATCCACACGGATATTCACAGACAAAAACCTTAATGAAGTAGAACCCATCGATTGACATCAGCTGTTAGACTACTTGTAAATCAACCCAAAAACCAAACTCAAAAGCTAACTTAAACTTAGAGCCTTTTGAAAGAACTCTTCAATTTTTTTGGACAAACTCATGAAGGATCTCTCACAACAAAAGAAGAAGAGAGTAGAAATCAGAGAGAAAATAATCTCAAAACTTTTTTGTATGCATAAATAATGAGAGGCTTTGAAGCCTATTTATAGGGAAAAGGGGGGAGTGATAGACTCCCCCTAAAACTCTGCATGGGATGGGATAAATCTCATCCCATGTCTAATGGGTCAACCATGCTAGTATAGGTACCCGCGGGTTGCCATAAGGCAAGCCTTAGCGGGCTTGCATTTGCCGCAAGCCCCGTAAGCCTAGCTTGCGAGCTTACGCACAGCCCATGCTGCGCAAAAGTGATCTTGCATGCAGGCAGCGCTCGTGGCCTGCAGCTCACTAGCGCGAGCGGGCTGCCCCCATGCTCTAGCAGCTCGCGAGCCCATTGGCTCGTGGGGTAGCCGTGCAGGCCCCACTTTGAACAACCCGTGTTTGGTTTGGGGCCCACTCACAATGGAAAAATCCCTTGCTCCCTTTGTGCAACCTTTTCCCTATTTTCTCATAATTCCTTTTAATTATTGATTTGGTTAAGCCAATTAATAATTCTTCTCACTAATTTCACAACTTGTATTTTCAGTACAGACCTAGTCCATAGATTCTTTACATGGTCCTATGAAAACCCAAAGTGTGTGACCTCATAGGATCCCAAAGTATATAGCCGCTAGAGGTTAACCTAAACTTGGCTTCCCATAAGGTAACCTTTAGGCTTAGTATTCTAGACCGTTATGAAACCTGATAGCTCTAGACGATCAAATGGTAATACTAGCAAAGGTGTATGATAACCCGATACTTGGAACGTTACGTGCTTATGACTTGATTCAATTCCGCAGCAGTGACCAGTACAATACGCTCATTGCATCAGTTTAAGTACCATCCAATTTATGGAGCTCGGATTAAGTGTCAGCTCATGTAATAGTCGTAGCTATCCTTGAATTAGACTTGTTTAGGAAGAACACCACTCAGTTATTTTGTATTTTGATCGATTAGAATCCCTTTCCATCAATCGTATACTCTGATTAGAGGTTTATGAGTGTGTGACTTCAACAAGGGGCCTTAAGGTACATCTCCATTATATTACTATATCTGGAGCTATGGATCCCATCTTGACTACACAACTTACCAACATGTGATTATCGCTATACTAGTAATCACCTGTATCATCCTGATCGCTAAGGTATGAGTAAGTATGACCCAAAGTATAGCAACTCCTACATAAGGTAACCGGTATCTCAGGTCTAAGGATACTCATACTGCTACTTCAATAAGACATGACACCAACACATGGATATAGTTATTTTTGAGTGTCTATCTCATAGCCCCTACCCACGAATAACTCATATTTGGGGGGCCCACTCATAATAAAAAAATCCCTTGCTCCACCACTTGCACATTTTCCAATTCCTCTTTGAACATGTTATCTAGTTCGACCATTTAATGATTCATCCAAACAATCTTGACTCTCCTTTTATTCTCGATATAAACCCCATTTATTAATTCTTTATTTGGTCCGGTGAATGTCCAATGCATGTGACCTCATAGGATCCCAAAGTATAGAGCCGTTAGAGGTTAACCTAAAGATGACTTCCCATCCGAGAACCTTTAGGCTCAGTGTTCTAGACTGATATGGAATCTGAAGACTCCAGACAATTAAATGGGCGTTCTAGCAAAGGTGTTTGATCCCTCAATACTCGGAACGTTACGTGCTTGTGAATTGATTTGGTTCTGTAGTAGTAACCAATACCGTACACTCCTTCCATCATGTTAAGTACCATCCGATTTACTAAGATTGGTTTTAAGTGTTAGCTCATGTAATAACCGTAGTTATCCAAAAGTTAGACTTGTTCACAAAGAACAACACTTGCCTTTATGTACTGAGATTGACTAGAAACATATTCTACCAAACTAATACTATGATCAAAGGTGTATACGTGTGTTGCTTCAACAAGAGGCCTTAAGGTATAAATTTCATTATATCACTTTATCAAGAGCATTGGATCCCATCTTGACTACTCGGCTAACCAATAAATGGTCATCATTGTACTCGTATCCCTTGTATTATCCTGATCAATAGGGTACGTATGAGTATGACTTAGAGTATAGCAACTTTCGCAAAAGGTAACCAATATCTCAGGTCTGAAGATACTCACGATGTTACCGTAATAAGCATGGCACCAACAGATGGATATAGCTATTTCATAGTGTTTGTCTTATAACAGTCTCCAATGTATTACTCGAATACATTCACATGTTAACTCAAGGTACCACCTTCAAGTCGTGAGATCGGCTACTTGGATCCAATCCAAGGAGTAAACCTACACATACTAGTTTGTCCACTTCATTGATGTATAGTCTTAATGAAACTATGACTCGGAATATTTAGAGTTTTACATAATTACACGTGTGTGCAATTCTCACTCTATATAGCTCCCACTATGTCATTGCACTTTTATACTATGAAATAATCACAGACTTTATTTTATTATATCAATGAATATAGATACGTACATAATAATATATATATAATAATAATGAGATACATAAATAGAGAAGATAATCCATATATAACAAATGAACCTTTTTATTGATAAACAATAATCCAAAAACTGTTTGTACATTAGTGACTAATAAAGATATATCGTCCTAATTATCTTTAGGGCATACATAATTTCCAATATAATACTCATTAATCCCCAGGCATACTTTGTAGAATGGAAGTGCTCGATCAAGTACCTTTGCAATCAACTTCGAGAAATTAAGTCTACCCGTTAATGGGACTTGCACTGTCATCCACCTTTCAAAGTAGGACTTGAAAATCTCTCATTCTTCTTGCTTGATCATTTCTAGATTTTGCATCATAGCTTAATAATTTTTGAAGTGGGACCAAGGATTACCCACTCCTTTGTATTGCACTAATTCAAGCATGATAAAATTATTTGGGACCTAGTCATCAACCCTTGGAGATCTAGTTAATTGAGGATAAGCCTAAATAGGACTAGCTTGTTATGCTATGAATTACTACAATAAATTTGCTAACTCGAGGGAGAGTCCTTGGGGAGTAGGTTCCTAATTCCCATCGGTGAAGATATCATGATTTTGAATTTTTATAGCTACAACATGAAAAGGTGGAGGCTGAAAATGAGTTGTGCCTCTCAGTGAGACTAGAAACTATGGCGCATTCTGTGGTTGGTTGAAGCTTAAATACTAATTTTTTAATATAATTGGCTCAATGAAAGAGCCCTGATACTATTATTCCCCTTGAATAGGTATGGCTAAGGGCTGAGAATTGAACCCTTACAAAGATTACATAGGAGTAGAGACTAGTGGCTGAGATCCTGCATTCAGAAAGGTTGAAGAAGCATTGCCAATTTGACTTGTAGATAATGGGTAAAAGATTGTCTCGAAAAGACCTTGGAAGGAAAAGCTAGGTACGGCATGCCAAAGCATTACAAGGGGGAACACATGTTGAGAGTTGGGATAACTTTTGTAGCCCAACCCCTAGCCTTGCTGAAGATGCCCATACTGGCCCGACCCAGCAACTTATTAATACTTAGCTTCATTCATAAGAGAATTGGAATAGCTTGAAGAGTAGAGATATGCCCCTAACTAACATTTGGACGAAGCCTAGAAGGACCAAAATGAAGATCTCCTTGGGTAGAATGATCATTAGCATGAGAAAGTTCAGACTTAGAGATGCGATCTGAATTCCTCTCTTCAAAAAGAAGATCTCTCATAAAAGCCTAAAGAGTGAGCTACTTGAAACTATGGACTAGAAAGAATTCTAGTCATTACTGTGTCTAAATTGAACCCATTACTAGACTGAAGACCTCCCTCAGGTAGAATCGGTCAAATGTTGTTGTTGTTCACCCTGATGGCTTGCATCTTCACCATATTAGAAAGAAAAATCTGATCAAACAGACTAAAACTTGTATCTGACTCCTCACACTGAATTTAAAAAAGATTGAATAAAGACATGCATGTCTTGATGTTTTATGGATTTACGATTCTTAAGGTTTTTCGAATCCTCATGAATTGATGAAATGATATCCTAACCTTTGTGTGAGGAGGTTGAGAGAGACCGGTGTGATTTTTCAAGTGATGAGCTTGAATGTAGTGAAGTGAATGTGTGGGTGAGAAATGGTAGTAATGCCCTACAACAGTAATGTTACGATAACTTGGGTGTGTGGACTCTTATTTTTGGGGTAAAATAATATGTTATACCCTTATGATATGTAAATTGATGAATGAATTGATGTTCATGATTATTTGGAATCACCTATGTATGGAAATGAATGAATTGAGATTTGACTCAATTTGAGCGGAGTTTCGAATACTGAATGGGCATCGCAAATGAGTGGATATGTTACGTTGGCATGTTATAATGCTTTTGGTTTATTCGTGATGCTATGATACTTCATGAATGTTCTAAAACCTTAAATTGTTAAGATAAAGAGTATGTGTAAGTTAGTGTCTGCACAAAATAATGTGGTTAGTATGATGTACATGGTGTGAGATATTGATTTATTTGCATATGTAAATGAATGGAAAAGCGATCAAACACATAGCACGTAGCATGCATGCAATAGTAATTCTTCCAACCATACTTCGCTCGGAGAATAAAGGGTTTGGCTTCTAAATCTAGGCTTGGATCATCTTGACACCATGAGGATGACAGGTAGCTAACTTGCCTAAATCACGTAGAGACGTTTTGATACACCTTAAGGGAAGTTACTATAGAGATGCTATATGAGTTCGGTCACAAGGGTTGTTGATGTAGAAGGCTATTGTTGCACTATGATACACTCCAAGCCTCTCCATAAATAGGTGGGAACAATGGAGGTACATGTGATATGGCAATAAGTGATCCACTCACTAGGCATCCTCGATCCTCATGGGATCACAAATGATACTTTAGTGGTTTCAGGCTGAAATTTGGCACCCTAAGCTTAAAGCTAATCCATTTAATGCATATGCTTTGGTGAAATATTTTAGATGTGGTTAAACTCATTTTTTTTGTGTAAGCTACAAGCAATAAATAATTAAATAATACAAAGAGAAATTACAACCGATAAATAATTAAAAGTGGTAAGTAAACACATAGAGAAAAGAAAATACAAATAATTAAATATAAATTTTCTAACCTATAAGGATAGATATTAAATAATACATTTTCTGGGTAATACAAATAGTTCTAAACACAATTTTTATCCACAAATACATTAATTTTTATAAACAATACCCGAAGGAATAAAATCCTAACATAAATCTAAGTTACATCCACAAGAGGTCAGCACAATTTATATAGAACATCACAAGTATGGTTAGCAATACCATACAAGATTCAATTAATCCTGCAAAATTTTAGATTAGGATGATAGTTAAAAGTGTTGAGCTTGATTGATTTTTAAAAGTGGAAATTCAAGTTTCCAAATGATTTTTCATGTGAAAGCAATTTATTTTAGACCCAATCTTGTTCATTTTAATTATTTGGAGATTTTACATGGTAAATAGTGAGGTCGGTTGTTGAGAAATATCTATTCTTGTTGTCGGAGATGGTTAAAACGGAGTGAAAAATCAAAATCTAGGCGAAAAAACAAAAAAACGGCAATCTAGTCGGAAACCAGATCGCTGCCCCTCTAGGTTTGATCAGTGGTGGCCACCCACCTTGACCAGCAGTGGTGTAGTTTCCCAGGAGCAGCCTGGTTACTAGTAGGGGCACTGGTCAGACTACAAAGGCCCTGGAAATCCATGACTTTTTCTCAAAATTTTCCATTTCTAATGTATAAGATAGATGAAAATGGACTTTTTAATAGAGGTAAATAAATTTGGAACAGTGCCCATGTAAGAGAACCAATGCCTTTGTAGTTGGCCGGTGCCTCTGTAGTTAACTATAGGGGCGTTGGTCCAACTAGAGGTGCACAAGGTTAATAATCTATTTTCACCCCTATAATACCCAAAAACACAATAAACACACAAAAAAACTACAAATCTCAAAAAAACTTAGAACCTTACCCCTTCGATGTGATCCCAATGATTTTAGAGGTAGAAACGCCAAGAAAAGACTCCTCCCCAAGCCTTTTTCATTGATTTGTTGATGCTTTGTTGAAGAACACCAAAATATGAAAAAAAATTCTATAGTTGGAGTTATATTCAGTGTTTTTAGGCTCTAAAGGAAGTTATTTGAAGAATCAAACCAAAGTCTTAAGAGCCCAAACCATGAAAAGTTCAAGAAAATGGAAGATAAATCAAAGGAAGTGGGATTTTTCCCTTCTTTCCCAAAATATCTCACCAACTTTTATGTTTTTCTCTCTCTTCTCTCACTCTAACCCAAAATGTGGCCAAAATTAGGTGTCCCCTTCTCTCCTTAAAGTTTGAACCATTTTATCCCCTTTGGGTCAGCTAAAATGAGAGGGTAAGAAGATAAGAGCACCAAAAAAACAATAAAAAACGATAAAAAAAATTAGGAATCCAGGTAAACCACTTTAACTGATCTGGCAGCGGCCTAGCATGTGGACCATCGCTGGTCTGCTTAGACCATCGCTAGTCTAAGTGTAGAGGAACTAGACTGGCCACTAGGGCACCGAGTCCCGAGAGACCCCCTAAGGTCCTGGTTTCCTAGAATGACAAATGTAATCGATTTATTGACTTTTTTAGGCATTTTTTTTAATTTTTTTAACATATAAAATTTAACATTTAATATTTTTTTATCTGTTTTTTTATTTATTCTTAATGAATAAAACAAGGCTTTAAGCTAAAAATACTTGTTTAATTCCTAACAAGAGAAAATAGGAACTAAACCTATAAAATAAAATGATCTAATGATTAAATTATGTATTTTGACAAGTGACAAAGGTTAGAAAGGTCGGGATACTTCTTTGGACGCCATCTTAGCCTCGATTATGGGTTCGTAAAATTTTGGAGAACAAGTTTTAAATAATAAGTTTTAATCATCGTTTCGCGAGAGGGACCAAGAATCATGTGTTGACAATAGGATGAAGAATTTCATCTAATCACAAGGGATGTATGCCTGGCTCGAAATTGCCAATGGACCATACATACTTACGATTATTGAGGATGGAATAACTACCCCCTAACCCTAACAGTGCATGTAATGATTCTTATATGAAGAAATTACAAAGTAACGCAACCGCTGTTAATTTTCTTCATTGTGTGTTAGATGCTGCAATGTATAATAAAATTTCAGGTTGTTAAAGCGTGAAAGAAATTTAGAAAAAGTTTGAAGCGATATATGAAGGGACAAACAAGGTGAAAGAGTTAAAGATCAATCAAAATTTACGCTACTATGAGTTGTTTGAAATGGAGGAGAATGAATTTGTATCTAGGATGAACTCTAGACTCACAAACAGAATCAATGAACTCAAAAGACTTGGAATAATATCCTCACAAGAAGAACATGTTAAGAAAATTCTCTTAGGCTTAACCAAAGACTAGCAAGCCATGAAAACAACCATTGAAGAAGCTCAAGATCTAACTACTTACAAGTATGATGAGTTAATTTGATCTCTAATAACTCATGAGATCTCAATGCAAAACTTCCAAAAGAAAGATAAGGCCAAAGTAGAAGGAAACAAAACCATCATTCCCTAAGCTAATTTAGAAATGATGGTTCCTCTAATGATGATGAGCAAATGGCAATGTTGGCTAGAAAATTTAGAAGGTACATGAAGAAGAACTCAAAGTCACCTTAAAATTTTCAAAAGAAAGGAAGCTTCCCATAGAAGTAAGAATACCATAACAGGGTTTTTTCAAATGCAAAATTTAGATCCTATGAAGATAAGGCTAAGGGAGAAAATTCAAAACCTCTCACTTGTTTGGAATGTCATCAAGTAGGACATATCAAATCAATTTTTCCTATGCTGAAGAGAAACAAAAGCATAAAAACATTGGTGGTCACATGGTGTGACAATGCAAATGAAGCATATCCTTATTTATCGACAAGTGATGAAGAAACTGCATTAATATGTTTTATGGCTATAGATGATATGGCCCCCATCATAAAGTCATATGATGACATAGAGAGAAATTCTTCATCAAAGCAGCCATCTCAGAGTCATTCTTGTCAAGATGATGATGTACATTCTAACTCTAAAATGACAAATGTAATTATGTAGGTACTCTTTGATATTTATAAAATGGTCAAGAAGAACAAAAAGCATATGAAAGTTCTTGAGGAAGATTTGGAGGACTTCTACATTCATGACTAAACCAAAGGAAACATAGTGAATGTTCTACATAAAAGGTAAATAGAGCTTGAGACTAATATAGAGAAGCACAACAATAAATTGGTGTTGGTTGGAGTTAATGCAACTAAACTCAACAAAAAGAGTAATGATGATTGAAGGTCACCTATCAGGTAAAATAACCTTGCCTGAAACAATTGGACCTCGTGTGAGCATGAGATTTTATACCAGTTTGTGCATTCGATGATGATGTCTTTTCGGGATTTTATCCTTGAATCACACTTTTAATAAAATTAATTAAATTTTCTCTTTTGTTCAAAAAATTAATTAAAATAAAAAAATACACGGAAAATGTGAAAAAGTCGCAAAAATCGGAATTGGGGACTAGTCTTGCCAGAAGTCTGGCGAGGCTCTTCGCTAAACTTTGGCGAGGCCCGCCAGAATTTCTAGCGAGCATCACCAGAATTTGTTGCCATTTTTGGATTTCTGGGATTTTCCCCATAAATATTTGGGGAATTTTCGGTAATCGAGATTGAAAATTTTCAGAATAAAATATAGCCTTTATGCAATGAATTTCGGGAATTAAACAAGTATTTTCGAGATAAACACTAAGTTTTCAACCACAAAACACTAAAAGGCGACGAGGACTACTTTCTAAGGTCGAATGGATATTGTCGAAGTGGATTCGTTCCGTAAGGGCAAGCCTTTGAGTTCCTAGAATTGCTAATGTGCAGACCTAGGATTTTTATTATTCTACTTTTACTACGAATGTAGTAATTTTTCTTTCTTTATCTGTAATTTCCATATTAATGGAGATATATGCTAGTATATCCTACGAAGGGAATAAATATATATTCCTGGATAACAGCCCCCACTATTTTACCATGCGAACAATTTCATTAATTAAAACGAGCAACCAATGTGTTAATTAAAATGAATTATTTTATTTTAAATAATAAACCTATTACCGCGATTTTTTCTAGTAGGCCACATGGACCTCGCTAAACCCAAAATCGAGCAAACATGCAATGTATCGTAATATTCCCTGTGCTAACCTTTGTGGATGCAGGATAAGATGTATGTTTAGGATTTTAATTTTCCTTCAGGTATCGTAATTTCATTTACTTTTTTGGGAAATGTAATTAATAGATTTGGAGGGTGGTTGCATGCCCTGAGGTTTTGTAATTTTAATATTTACTTTCTGCATTTATTTACTACTTTATGGATGGGTTTATCACTTTCAAACATACATGAATCATGCATAATAACTCGAAAAATGACATAAGTGTGAATATGCACAATTAAGAAATACAGTTTTCTATAGATGTAATATAATGTGATCCAATAAGAAATAAGTAACTTATCCGAACCCGAATCTCTATGTCTTAGTGGGTCATCCCCCAGACGTTAAGCCTCATAGAACTCTAATTCCTGGAAAGAGCTAATCTAGGTGGCGACTCTACACTAAGAGACAGCGGATTCGGGTTTGACTGATCTAAAAATGTTTTCGCTTTCTCTACCAGACTTTTCCCAGGTCACCGACCCGATACTTTTTAAACACCCTGATGGACCGGCCTCTCATCCCGCGCGCTCTCGGCCCATCGCTCTGTGTCGTCCACTCACAATGGCGACTTCGCTAGGGATTTTTCAATAAACTTGTTTTTTTAAAGATTTTGGATAAGTGCCGAAAATTATTGATCACATTATTCCGTTTTCTCTTAATTATGACATATTCATAAATTTCGCATTGCAATAGAAGGGATTAGCTAGTAAGTCTAAGGTACCCCTTTTACCGCGAAGCTTTCTCTTGTACTAATCTGCCTCCCTGAGAAAAGATAGTACTTGAGCGAGTGGAGCACTTGTTGCCATATCGTATGTACCTCCCTTGTTAGAACCCATTTGGGGAGAGGCTTGGAGTGTATTTTAGTGCAATAAGAACCTTCTACATCAACAACCCATTTATAAACCTCACGTAAATAAGCCGTAGGCATTTCCCCTAGGTTGTTACCCAACAAATGACCATGCTTTATATTTTCTTACAAGTGCGCTCTTAGTATAGTTGTAGTACTAAGATGAACCATACCTAGGATAGAGACTAGACAAAAGCCCTACGCGCAGGAGTTGTATGGTTGGAAGTTGGATATTATGTGCTTTGTGCTATGTGTTTATCATTTTTCAGATTCATCATGCGTTATACAAATGTGCTATGCTGACCATGAATCTTAATGCAGATAGTTAAATGCACACACTCATTGAAGTATTGCAAAACTATAGTTGTTCTCATCACACTTAGGATATAAATGACACCCAAGATCGTGTCACCCTAGGACAGCATGAAACCAAGTAGAATCATGTAGCATCACTTACCCATTTTTCAGCATAACATCCACTTGATGTCCGACTCCAAAGAAAAACCTACCCGAATTTTTGCGCGATGCCCATTTGGCATCTGATTCATAGCCCTTTCAGGGAAATTATACATACCAAAAGCCAACACAAGGAAAACATGAATACAAACCATATTAAAGGATATCCTAGTTGATGCCCTAACCTAAGCTCGCATTGGGAAAACTTACATCAAAACCTTACTACTCACCCGAAATACCCGCTCGCAAAGGGTAAAGACCCATGCATCACTATATACCTTTTATATTGATGTCCACTGACATCCAAGACCTTACCCTAATGGGGCACAAGAACCAAAACATTCATCTAAGTGCCACACATGGTAGTCATTTTCATACATGTTCGAACCACTTTTCATTAGGGTATGTCACACCGCTTACCCGAAAATAATTGGACATCTTCATGAGATCTAGTCACAACACCAATTCTTGAACTTTTGACCTATCACCACACGGGTAATTATGTCATTTCATCACATCATTCCCTTTCACACTGTCCCATGGACAAAGTGTAGATCTCGAATCCACTGGATTTTCATTCACCCATTCTTGTCACTTGGACTAACGATTCTGCTCTGTTTCATTTAAATTTTATCTCACATCATGGAATGCTAACCCATTGTGTTCACAGCCACACCATTAACATTTCACGCATCATGACTTAACATGCATTCCCTGACAATCTTCCTATGTATTCATCCAGGAAAAAGCATGTCTCTACCAAAGGGCTTGGAACAGGGCTTCTCACCGATTGATCAACCTTTCTCCAAAAATGGCTCATCAGGAAGGAATTCCATACATAGACTCTAGTGAAAGCTTGGGTTCGGATTCTGAATAATGCACTCCACGTAGTTTCAGTAATATGGCTAACCAACAAGAGGAGAATGTGATAGAGGAACAGAATCTTGGGGTGGGGTAGAACCCACAGGTGAACCAATTGTCGATGAGGGTCGAGATTGCTATAGCGATGAATGCTTTCACTAATAATGACCAGTTCATGTCGATTATCAACCGTCACACCAGGATAGGACAACCCAAGAAAAGGACAAATGAAGTGGTGCCTAACTTGAATGTCAGTGGTACGGTTCTACCAATGGGACCATCATCTTTTACTACTATATTTCCAAATTCCTATCAGTTCAGGTCAGGACAGGGTCAGCTGCAAGTTGGCCAAACAAAGTATGATTTCGCTTCTCAGCCACAAGTTGGTGGCTAGTTCTTCCCAGTGCAGCTGGGATAAATTTCATTTGCACCTAGAGCGATGGGGTCGCCAGAAATCAGGCCCTCCTCCAATTACATCCCATTTGTTCTAGAGGTAGCTAAACCTGATAAGTGTAACAAAGTATGATTTCGCTTCTCAGCCACAAGTTGGTGGCTAGTTCTTCCCGGTGCAGCTGGGATAAATTTCATTTGCACCTAGAGTGATGGGGCCGCTAGAAATCAGGCCCTCCTCTAATTACATCCCGTTTGTTCTAGAGGTAGCTAAACCTGATAAGTGTATAATTACAATTATTATCATTATAATTTTACACAATAAACACTATAGTTTAAGTCATTTTTATAACACTATAGTTTAAGTCATTTTTATACTTCATATAAAAGATTTCATGTGGTATGTAGTTATTTTTTATGCAAATGCAGATACTAGGTAAATCTTGGGAGTAAAATGAACTAAAGTGGAATTCTATGAAAAAAGAGTGAAAAAGGTGTAAAATGATGCATGGAACTTGAAGATTTGGCTTAGAATCGAAGCTGTCGAAGATCGGTGAAGTTATAAGGAGATTTCTGAAGAAAACTCAATTCACGGTAGCGACAATGCCTCGCGGTCGTGACTTGTTCACTTCAGAAACAAAAATCTACCAATCAAAGGTTCACGGTTGTGAATCACATATCGCGGTCGTGACATGGAAGGTTTTCTGGTATTATCTTCTTAACTACCAACCGCCAAATAAGTAGGATTAACTGCCATCAACCGCCATCAACTACCAACGAAAAGACACTTATCAGGAGTCAACCAATCATGAAAAGGTGCCTATCCATTGTGGATTGAATCAAAGTCTCTCAACTAATCACATTGAAGAGATGTAATCTTTCACCAATGGATGTGACTCTTCGTTTGGATAGACGCAACCCTTCAAGCTCTATAAATAGGGCTCCAAATCCTCAATAATTTCGTGCATTTTTTATGTGGTATGCCTTCAGTGCAATAAAGGAAATGCAAAAATAAGAGTGCAAATATAGTGTGTGTATAGTTTGATTCTCTATGTTCTTAAGTGTTAGCTAGAAAATGTTTAAGTGATTCGAATCCATGTTTCGATCACTAGATTTCTCTATATTCTCAAGAGATTGTTGTATAAGTGTACTTGCAAATCACTTATCAATAAAAGTTTTCTTTCTTCAATATTCATTTGTTCGATATTCGCAAGGAATAGCATCCTAGCGAAGGTTCTGTACGGGCCAAGACCGAATTCAAAGCAGACGTAGGAATTGCGGGAATTGACGACTCCCATTAAAGAGTGGATACGGTTTGATCAACTTTAGCTTTCACTTGCATACCTTACAACTTTACTTTGATTTCTACTTATACTTTCTATTTCGAAGTTTATGAAATGTCTATGTGTCATAATGTGTATTTCGTGCTAAGTCTTTTATGTTAATCAAGTTATATGCGTTGGCGTTAATTTTAAGAGTAGTTTCGGGGTTAACAATATCGTGTATAATCACTGGATCTGTGATATAACCCTGTTTAGTGAGCAAACATTTTTGGAATGGTAACTTGCTAAATGTGGCTATGTGAGAGCGACCCGTACTAAGCATAGTATTGATGTTGTCTAGGTTTATATAACAGTCTTATCTCGTTTGCGCTAGACTTAGAAAAGTTATTTCATGTGTTGCTCTGCGG
>CATIWQ010204347.1:0-19745 GCA_949673415.1 Euphorbia schlechtendalii | reverse complement strand
ATTTACATTTCTACTATCTAATGATAACCTCGTCGGATTTTATAGTTATTTCAAAACAACGTAATTTTTTGTATTTTTTTACCATGATTTTATTATATTTTATTTATAGTATTTATAATTAATGTAAACATGTTATATTTAATGTGTTTTTATTTATTTTTTGTATTTGAATTTATTTTTGATATAACAAAATTGCATTTTATAGTTATCTTATAGTTACCATATAGTTTACTTATAGATATATTCAATATAACAAAATTGTATTTTATAGTTATCTTATACTTAATTCAAATTGATGTAATTATGTTATATTTTTGCTATAGTTTACTTGTAATATGTCAAATTGATATAGTTGTGTTATATTTATTTTATTTAATTAAGTGTGTATTTAAACTATTTAACAATTATAAAAGAACTATAAAATAAATATGTATCGGTAAAAAAAAGTTCGGAAAAAGTATAGCATCATGGATCTTATTTTGAAGGAAAACATAAAGTTGAAGAAAATATTCTAAAGCGGCATGTTAAAAAAATAATATAAATAAAAAATAAGAAATTAAATTTAAAAATAAAAGAGGAATGTAAAAAAGTAAATAAGAAAAGTTTAGAAGGTAAAATTTCCAAATAAATTATTGAAAACATGCTAATTATGTAAATTGTTTTAAAATAGTGATAGAATTGAAATTTACTCTAAATTTGAAGTCCAACTTTAGAGAATCTCAGTCCATTCACACTACAATGTATTCACCAAAAGAATAGTACAAACCAAAAGCTAACGACAAAAATTTTAGATAGTTTAGAGGTTTTATGTGTGGATTTTGCATTATTGTTATATGCACGTTGGATCTTTTTATTACGTTTGGTTGCTTTAAATGTAATGAATGTAATTCTCAGAAAAAAAAAATGTAATGAATGAATGTATGGTCAGTGTATAGATAATGAATATGAATAATTGAGATGTGTTGTTTGTTTGCATATGAACAGATTTTTATGAGCAGCACAGCTGCAATATTGGGTATAACATGTGCGATCCTCGGAGCATATTCGTCTTTGTCAAAAATCGTGCAGCAATACTGAACTACTCACCAGGTTTAGTATTTGGTGAAATTATACAAACTTGAAAAAATGTGGATCAATCTTTGAATGTGGAACTTCTCTCTACTTTTCATGTTGTATCTCGTCACTTAATTTCTGTATGTATTGTATTATTAATTAATGAACTTCACAAAATTTTGACATATGAAAGCTACGTAAATTAATTGTAATATTATAAATCTGTAACATTTCACTGTTCATGTATGAATTAGTGCGGCAATCTTTTTCTGTAGTACGAGAATTTTTTATCCTTAGTTTTTGCTGCAAGTCTACTATTTGGCTTTGTGGATTCCCAATGGGATATTTTTTAAAACCCAATTCATTCTTTTCTTATCTTGCTTCCTTGATTAATATATATCCCCAGATCTAGATCATTACTTTACTAGAGACTAGTTCGTTCTATCAATTGCCTTGACATAGTGTAAGAATAGATTATCAATTAAAAAATGACTTTACACTAGAATTTTTGTTCTCTCCTGCTAATATGATATGATATAATAGATGTTGCACAATGTTTATTTAATTTACTATTGTCTTATTTATTTTATCACGTCATCAATGTGACCTTCTATTTTCATTTCATGTACTCCTAAAAATCCATGTTCTATTAAAGATACTCTTACTCATTTGTTGGTTGCACATTTATTTTTTTGAATTTCATTTGCATTAATTCATCAAATTGTTCATTTTTATTAATTACTTGAATATTTTTGTTTACATTTTTTCTTCGTTAAAACTATATCCATATTTTGTATTTTAGTACAGGTCGACTGTCTCCTTCGATGTCATATGCTAGACATTGAGCTGCTAAATAGAATTGGATTTAGGGTTAACTGTTTATGTTTTTCAGTATAACTCTGTTCCTTTTAACTTATTTGTCAGTGTACAAGACGGAAAGGTACATATTTCAATGTAATTATATAAGTATGTAATACTTATAAGTTTTGAACTGAATAGGCTGGTTAATAAGATGAAAAGAACTTGGTTCATCTCCACTACATGATATCTATTACTAACATATCTTTTCATTTTGACTAATTGCTTTGCTCAAAAAGTATCATCTAACAGGTATATTAGGGTCATATGTAGTTAGGGATGAAAACGAGGCTTAATGGGGGGATGCGTTCTCCCCATCTCCATACACATTAAGCTTTCGGAGAATAAATAATCTCCATATCCATTTAGGATTGGGGATAACTTTTTCTTCATTTTCTTATTAGGGATTCTCCATCGGGTATCGAGGATTATCAATTCCCCACTAAAATAAATAATATTTATATATTTTCAAAGTTCCATACAATAAAACTTTGAATCATTACTCAAAAATTTTAAATGATCAAATTGTTTCAATGATAAATGCTAAATAAATTTCAAGTCTTAGCATATAATCTAAAAAGTCTATTACATTACATAATAAATCATAAGAAAATAAACATCAAACTTAGATGCAACGTTCAACATTCAAAATAAGAATATAAATAAAAACACCAAAGTCAACAATATTTGATTCAGTTTCACATTTTTCTTCCATTTATATTACATAACCTTTAGGGCTACAAGATTAGTAAAAATACAAAAAATGACTTGGTACAAGTCCATTTTTATATGCCATATAATATAAACTTTATTTTTTTTATAAAATATAGAAAATATTTGATGGTTTCGAGAATAATTCAGAGAATATTTGGGGATTCTCTAATAAAGGTTTATCGTTGATAGGTTCGGGCATTTATTGTGTTGGGTAGTGCATTCCACGTCTCCATATCCATTCAGGTTTCGGGAACAAAATATTTCCCACCTCATACCCATGGGGAATTATTATAGGGATTCTCCATCCTTATTGGAACGGATCTCCATTGGATCCGGAGATCCTCGGCCTCGTTCTCAACCTTGGATGTAGTAATGCAAATATAAGTGATGTGTGCAAGAAACAAAAATTTGTAAAAGCAGTGTTCCATAATGAAATTAACAATGATATATAAAGAAAAGGTTCAACTTCCATGCAACCTTCAAAGTCCATCTTCCTATCGAAATTCATCAAAATTAAATAAATAACGTTAATCAAAGGTCTTTTGACCTATCACCCGCAAGGTCTTCTTTCGGACTCACTAGGTTTCTAGATCTAATTGTTGGTTCGCATTAGCTTAAATAACTGAGCAGGAGGTGTGAATGCAATTACTTAGTTCTTTTTAAGATTCATAAAAAATGTTTCCAAGTTCAGCTGTTAGATGTGTGCTGAGTTCCTTATGCTGAGTGTAGGTCTAAAAACTATAAACTACTCAGCTTTGCTGGACCAGTTTTATCTTTAATATATGCTGAGTACGTTACTCAGCTTGGATTGGTTTTTCAAGAAAAACTTATAAATAGAGAGATGATGAATGAGCAAGGATACTATAAAGACAGCGACAAAGTTTAAGAAAGTTGACACCTGAGATTTTATCCTAATTCGGCCCCGAGCCTACCTCTAGTCCCTGGATTCCTTTCCGAGCTTTAGGCAGAGAAGCCTTTACAACGGGTAGACATGATTATAGATTGTACATTTCTTTCCAACTATCACTTAACCATAGTTTAGGTACCCTTCCCAAACTGTCACTCAGATTCGAATTAAAAGTTTACATACTAAGGATTTAAACTTATAAAAATTGTTGAATCTTTTTACAATGTTAAATCTAATATGATATCTCTCTATTACAAACTAATTGAAAGATAAGTGTTTGCTTTATAATGCTTGAATTTGGAAATTTTGAATGTTGGGAGTATTTTGACAGTATTTCAGCTTTTAAGATATTCGAGGTGATTCACCAAGTTTGAACGTCTACTTCCATCTCCTATTTATACTAGAAGGAGTTGGAAGTAGCCGTCACAGCCTTTTTGTCTTGTTTTGATCTTCAATTTCTCTTCTCTTCACAACTTTTGAATTTGTCAATTTAAAAAAAATTCTAGGATGTATAGAGATAGAGAATATGAACGTTGAAGTGCAAGATTAATTTGTTAATCTTTGTTGCGTCAAAAACTTGTTTCTTTAAGAAATTCTTACTGACATTACATATGATGTTCATAGAATTGGTTATGAACTCAATATCACTTGCATCATACATACCAGTAGTTACTAGGTGATCCACATTAAGTCGAATATCATGAAGATGATCCTTTAGGGCATTTAGCTTCTTGTGCACTGAGATACCGTTGTTAGGGTCAAGGGGCTCCGTAGGCTTAGGAAACAGTTTTCCTACCAAGGCTTTGACCACATTGCTCATCTCACTCAGTGTTATCAACTTGATGATCAAGACATCCTTTCGCTAAAGGTAAAGGAGTAGCTAGAGCAAGAAATCTCACAAGCCGTCATTGGAAAGCAAGAAGACTTTCAATCTACTCTTGACTCATTTTACTTTTCATCTTGAACAAATGGTTCAAATGGTTAAGGCACAGATAACAAAGGGGAGAAGGTAGTTGACGATGCTCAAAGGACGGTCCAACAATATAGATTATCAATCTCGCAAAGGCCCAAGGGTCCTCAACAACAACAACACCAACCTCATCAACATCAATATCAAAATTATCTAAAAAGTGGTGGATCCTCTTCCTTTCAGCAACAACACTCCTGTAGATAGCCTTATAATGGAAATAGAAAAACTTGTAATAGAGTTGTAGATTGTAATCACTTAGTATAGTACACAATTTGTGTACTGACTAAGTTGTTTTATTAGTGAAAATATCACAAGTTTGTTCTATCTAAGTTAGGAGCTTCTTTACTTGTCATATGTACTGTGTTATTTTTGCTTATAAACTGTTGTAGGAATTAACTAAGACCAACCTCAAGGAGAAGCTGAGTAAGACAAAGTCCCAGGATTAAAGAAAATTCCTCAAAGTATGAGGGAGTTATGATAACTAATGAATATCCACTCAATATGGGGGAGTCTATACTGACTAAGGAATTCACTCAACATGGGGGAGTCTTATATCATCTAACATATATCTCTATATCTATAAACTATTTATTTAATTAATTTCTTCTACTACCTGATTTGTTAGCTGTTCCAAAATGGGGGAGATTGTTAAACCTAAGTTAATAATACTTCACAATATTAAAAACATTTTGGAAATAACAAACTATCTAGGATAGTGAAATTAATTAAGTACTAAGTAGACTCTTAATTACACATGTTTACTTGAGTTTGTTTAAGGAAAACAACTCATTTTACTGAGTTTTAATTAAGTTACGGCTTAAAGTAAGAAAAGATGAGTGAGGCTGAGTATTACGTGTTGGCCCTTAGACAACTTGTAAACAACTGGAAAGGGAGGTGAAAGCGAATCTTGGTTAGATTTATAAAAATTATTTAACTAAGTAAAGGTTTTAGATGCGTGTTGAGTTGTGCGTGCTGAGTTGTTCTAAAAGCTTATAAACTGCTCAACTTCGTTGACACAGTTTATCTTCAATCTTTTGCTGAGTACTATACTCAGCTCGGATCGATTTTTCAAGCAAATTACTTTATGATAGAAAGAATGATGAATGATCTGGGCACAATAAAAGCTATAGAGAAAGTTCAGAACTTTAACACCTAATTTTATCCAGGTTTGGCCCCGAGCCTACCTGTAGTCCCGGATTCCTTCTTCGAGCTTTAATCCATTAGTGTTCATTCCTTACTTAGGCGGAGTAAACTTTACAGCAGGTAGACATAGTTTTTACAAAAAGTACCTTTCTTTCTAACTATCACTCAAATCAGTTTGGGTACCCTTCCCAAACTGACACTCAGATTTGAAATGAAAGTGCGAACTGAATTCAACTTATAAAATGTTGAATCCTTACAATGTTAAATCTAAGTAATTGATTCTCTCTATTACAAATAGATTTGAAATGGTTGTTTGCTGATTGCTTGAATTTGGAATATCTTGAAGCTGGGAGTATTTGCTCAGTTTGAATGTCTACTTCGATCTTCTATTTTTACTTGAAGCTTTGCGAAGTAGCCGTTGCAAAGTTTTCATCCTTGTAGTTCTTCAATTTCTCTTCTCTTCATATCTTTCGAATCTTCCCATTGGAGATAGATTCCAAGACATTTAGAGATAGAAATTTGAACATTGAGGCGTGATAAAATCCCGTTGAGAAATTCTCGTTTGTCTTCAAGAAAAATGGATTGAGAGAGGCGCGCGAAATGCAATGTAGAGTCTTGTTATTAGTTGATATTACTGATGCTTACAGAGATGCACAGAGACATTGAGAAAACGGTGCATGTCAGAGGATTCTTTTTATCTTGGACTTTAGTGAGGAATCTCCAACATTCCGTACTAACACCTTTTTGAATAGCAAGGACCACTGGAAATCTTCATTATTTTCATTACTTTTTTACCTGAAAAGCATCAAAAGAATATTTCGATTCTCACAGAAGACGTTAGTAGCATTAGTGTCATTTAATTCTCTAAGTGCCAATGAATATAACTTTTAATCAATTAAAATCTAACTCAGCACAACTAAGTTGATATTCTTCTAAACTATGTAGTACTCAGCATAGACTCAGCTTTTCCTACTCTAAGCTGTAACTTAATTAATTACTCAACAAACTTAGTTATTTTCCCTTAAACAAAATCAAGTCAACTTCATTAATGAAGAGTATACTTAGTACGCAATTAATTTCACTATCCTAGTCAGTTTGTTATTTCCAAAATGTTTAAGTACTATGAAGTACTATTAACTTGGGTTTTACAATCTCTTCCATTTTGGATAGATAGCAAACCATGTAGTAGAAGAGATTAATTGAATAAAATAGTTTAGAGATATCAGAAATAACTGAAATGTGATGTAAGACTCCCTTATGCTAAGTGACTTCCCTTAGATAGCTTGAACTCCCCCATACTGAGTGAGTCTTCTACAAGCAGCTCAACTCCCTCATACTTAGAGGTTTTTTCTTCATTTTGGTACTTTGTCTTACTTCAGCTTTTCTTTGATATTGGTATCTTGTATGAGTTACTGAATCAAATATCCAACACATAGTAAAAAAAACATACAACTACATAAATTAAAGTTAAGAAGATCGTAACTTGAGATAGAACTTGTAATTTTTATTGATAAAAAAATGACTTAGTCAGTACATTTCTTATGTCCTATAATTACAATGCTAAGCCCTATTACAAGTCTAACTACTAGGTATATGGCTTTTTTATTTTCTATGTGCTGAGGAGGAAGAACCAGTCTTGTCTTGATTTGACTTTGGATTTTGCTGCTGAGGAGGTTGATGATGCGGATTAGGTGGAGTATAAGGAGTTTTCCTTAGAAGAGTTCCCTTGTTGGGGTTCGCCATTCAGAGAGCATCTTCAGCTATCTTCTCCCCCTTTGGTATCTAACCTTCCACAATTTGTTCAAGGCAAAGGTTAAAGGCATTGAGGCTAGATTCGAAGTTCTCTTGCTGGCCAATGATTTAAGGGGAAATCTCTTGCTCCAGTTGCTCTTTGCCCTTAAAAGAAAGAAACTCTTAATCATTAAGCTCATTGAGAAGAAGATGGTGACATTTGTAGAGGTTAGTGATATGATCAAATCCCAAGCATATGAACTGTTGAAAACACTGAAACAGAGCTTTGAAATCTGCTGCAGACAATGTAATCTTCAGCTGTGCCTCCACATCAAGGATCTTGGGGCCAAGGGGTGATATACACCAAGCTGTGTAATCAATATCCTTCAACTTGATGACATTCAGCTTTGTATTAATGGTCATACTGGTCTTAAGACAATGCGATTCAGTAGGAGGCAGGCTTGGAGTTGGCATTTCTGGAAAGCTCTTCGCCATTGCACTAATAAGTAATTTCTACGAGGAGATCTTGTTGTTTGTGTTCTCATTGACTTCTTGTTCGATAGAGTCTAGTTTGGTATGGAGAGAGTCAAGGTTGATCATAGGAGCCTTATCCATTTCCGCAGAGATGTCCGTCAGCAGCTTCACCATTTGGTCTTATTTATTATCATGGTTTAGGAAGAACTTAGAATGGGTCTCCAATAGTCTAGCAATGTGTGGCCGATGTCCATGCTAGTCTCTTGATTTTGCGATCGATGAGCTTCTTTATTTTAGCCTGCTCTTCACCAAGTTTGTGGATCTATATCACTTGAGTTTCCATGTTGGTACTTAAGAGACTCAACTGCTCAGTAGCAGTATCCACACTACCCTTTATCTTACCTAAAACAATGTTAGCTGATGCAATAGACATGGGGATAGTAGATATGGCTTCCCCGAGCTGAGCTCAGAATCCTTTAAAAAGGTTAAGATTAGAGCCATCTTATCCACCAAGCTCTTGGCACTCTCTTTTTCCAAATGATTTAGAATTACAAACAAGCTACTTTGAATCTTTTCAAACTCCTTGAAGTAGATAGATTCATTTGGCAAACTTGTGTGTTGTTCAAACTTAGGCAATTTTACCCTAGGTTTGGAGGATAAGCCCATCAATTCTTAGGCGAGTAGCAATTTGGTTATTACTCCATCTAACTCAGCATTGGTTTTGAGCCTTGGAAATTTCTTCCTTGCTAACTCTTTAATCTTTGCCAAGATAGTTGCACCAGCGAAGTCCTCATCAACTAGCTCTCTGTTGGGTTCAGATACATCATGGGTTATAAAATTTGCCTCAGTATTATGACCACTTACTTTTCCATGCTGAGCAGAGTTCTCAGCATTAGGAACTTCCCTAACCAGGGGGGTTAGAGGGGTAGAAGATAGGTTTGAAGAATGGGTAGGTTTAGATGAATTTACATTTAAAGAAGTAGGGGGAATGATCTTGGTTTTCTTGAGTGGAATAGAAGGTACAATGGCTGTATAAGAAGTGGTTTGACTTTGGGTTTGTACATGAGAAGAAGGGGTAGGAGTATTATTTAATGGTGAGTGGTTAGGAGAAAAAGAATAATGGATTTTGGTAGGAGAGGAAATATGAATAGGATAATTTTGGTTATTTATAAGAGAGGAAGGAATATGAATAGGGGAATTTACAACAATTGAAGGAGGAGGAGAATTTGCAGTTAGTTTTTCAGTATCTACAGGAGTAGAAATTAGGGGTTTTGAAGAATTTATAGGAGAAAAGATTTGAGGATTTACAGAAGAAATATGGGTAGGATTTTGAGGAACCTTTTGGTTAGCTATTTGGCCCAAGGATGGGCCAACTTGAGGTTGCTTAAACTGAGTAGAGGTTTCCTTAGTTTGAGTGAAAGAGGGTAAGGGGACATTGGGATCAAGAAGATCAAACTCTTCCTGATGGAGGGAAAAGGTATCTCCAACATCTTCCTCGCTGCTCACCACTTGCACATTCTTTTGCAGGGACCTATTGATGGCGGAACGCTTGCGCTGAGTGCCCTTAGCTTTGGCAAATATGTCTTATACTGAAGCAGCATTGTTAGGACTTTGAGTGTCCTCATCCTTAGACCTCTTAGCCTTTCCCTGCTTCTCAGTTTCTTTCGAGAACACCATTTTGCGCTTTCTTTGGCGCATGGACTCATTAGTCCCAGTCCCATCTTCTTTCTTCTCTGCCTGCTGCTCAGCATGAAGTTTATCCATCGCTTCTCTTTATGTGCAAGTTTTGGCCTCCATTTACCTCCTTTGATGTTGGGGCTGAGCAAGGGCCTCATCGGCTTTGGATTTCGCAGGACTCTTCCCCTTGACCTTAGAGGAAGTAACCTTCTGCTTGGGAGAGGAGGCAGTGGTGGTGACTTGCTCCAGAATGCTGGAGATTGACACTTTATCTAAGTCTTTGCTATTCTCGAAGTCCACCATGAAACCATCTTCTTCCACCTTTGAGATGTCCACCGGTACTACTATATTTACGCACTTAAGCTTGCGCTTTTGTTATGCCTTATTGTACCTAGTATATACCTGGTTGTGAACCAGCTTGCTGAAGTGAGACATATCAAACTTCTTCTTCATAAGTAAAACTGTGTCACTGGACTCCCTCAAAAACTAAGCGATGCCCACTTTCGCTGCCCTTATCAATTCTGTTATGAGGTAACCATAATGATAGTTAGTAGTCAGCTTGGTTAAATGGTGAAGAATCACTACTAGCCAGTTCAGCTTCTTACCCTCTACCATATGGTAGACCACACACCTTTAGAACTAGGTGTAGCTAGTCACAGACCCAATTTTTAGCAGCAGTAGCTTCACCACCAACTTGTGGCAAGCCCTAGCAGTCTAGCTCATCCCGCTTGTTACTATCTCCCCCAAAACATAATTTGAGGGGAGCTCCCAATCCTTTGGAATTACAACGGCATCTTCATTGCCATTTTTGCGAAGCTAAGTGCCTCTATTAAGCATATTGAGGATGCTCCCTATCAATCGCGAGCAAATCACAATGGATTTTCCCCCAAACTCTATAATCAATACATCATTAAAACCCTTGGGTGGTGTAGAGGTTGGAGTAGAATGCCCTGATAAGCCTAGTGATGGTTGGTCCTTCCATCTTTATGAAAGAGCTGAGGTCTTGCTACTTTATTTTTCTATGCATGATTCTATTCTTTAGCAATCCCTCATAGTCGACCTCGTAGACAGGTCCTAATTTCAAGTTATCAACCTAATACACCTTTGTGAAAAGGGTGCCTTCTTCCAGAGTTAGCTTCTCCGTATTTCCTTTAGCATTCACGACAATTTTCAGGGAGGTGGTGTTCTTGAGTCTGAAAGTGGTTCTTGTAATTGCCATTTGAGAGAGGTGAGAGAGAATTTGATAGAGAAAAGGGAATTAGGGTTTGAATTCTTAGATGATTCAAATTTGTAAAAAGCAAGTGAACTTCTCTCTTCAACTATTCAACTTATATAGGCAACAACATCTCTCAGGGGTACATGACGCTTCCACAGCCAAGATGAAAATGAACGCTGAGATTGGCATTTGATTAACTACCTTAGTAAAATGGTGAGTTTTGAGAAAAATGGTTCCACTTCAAACGCATGTCTTTTTGAAAATGTAGAGCTTGATTTTAACTGCGAAACTGTTCCTCACACCATTACTTTAAAATATAGACGGTGTTATCGACGTGTCTTCTCCTGGTTGAATTTCTAACACTTAGCCAAATTTTTGAGATTTTCATTCTCATTCTTCTACAACGTGGATTTGCCATTCCTATTAGCTACCTTAGAGCACTGAATTGCTCCTTTAGCAATGGTTTGGTGAAGGTATCAGCGCGCTATTCCTCTACAGGAACATACTCAAGCTTGACATCTTCTCTTAGCACATGATCCCTAATGAAGTGATGTCTGATATTGACATGCTTCATCCTACCATGCTGAACTGGATTTTTGGATAGGTTAAATGTGCTCTTATTTTCACACATAACTTCGAGGTAATTTGACTTTATACCATAATCTTCCAGTTACTACTTAATCCATAGCAGTTGTGATACTCAACTTCCTATGACCATGTACTCAGCTTCTGCTATACTCAACACGATAGAAATTTGCTTCTTGCTGTACCATGAGACATGACACTCTCCAAGGAAATGACATCCTCCTATTATACTTTCCTATTGAGCTTGTCTCTACCATAATCAACATCTGTGAATCCCCTAGGAGTGAAATATGAGCTGTTGGGATACCACAGACCTACTTCAATCGAGTCCTGCAAGTACTTGAGAATTCTCTTAATAGTTGCTAAGTGAGATTCTCTAGGATCAGCTTGATAATGAGCACAACAACACAAAGCATAATGAATGTCAGGCCTACTAGCTGTGAGATAAAGAAGAGATTCAATATATACATTATTGATTCTAGGAGCAAAGAGAATATTAGAATCAGTCTTACAATCAATAACTTAACATCCTGATGAGTCGAATGTAACTTTTCTACCTTTGTCGCAAAGTTTGGCTACACTAAGCAAGTTGAACTTCATACCTTTGAATAGAGAAACCTCTTCGATTGAAGAAGAGACACCAACAATGCCACAGCCTACAATCTTGCCTTTCTGGTTACCTCAAAAACTGACACTTCCATTTCTTTTGAGCTTCAATGACATGAACTGGCTTTCATCTCCCCTCATATGCTTTGAGCATCAGCTATCCACATACCACACTATAGAGTCATCAGTGGATCTGAGGCTCATCTGCAAAGCAGTTACATTTTCTTAAGTACCCATGCTTTCGAGCTGGATCCTCCCTTGTTAGCAGTGCTTAAATTACTCAGTCCTACTCATCATAGTAACCATTTTTATGCCTGCACATTACTATGACATGTCCATCTTTTCTGCAAAAATCACATGACATTTTTGCTTTGGGCTGGCTCGTTTTCTTCTTTTTAGAGGAATTGCTCCACTTAGAATTGCGAGTGTGGTTACTTAGAGGTTGACTATTAGCTAGAGGAGGATCCTGTTTCTTCTTCGAAGCTGTTACCTCAACAGTCAACTCATCTAATTTCTTAGTGAGCTTGTTGTTTGAACAATCTTGATACTCATCTTTTTCTTGAAAAAAGTGAATATCAAGAGATAAGGAAGCAATAGTGTCTTCCAAATCATCACTTCTCCTCACTATCTCTTTGATGTTTTTCATCAACTTGTTAGTCAGTTTCATAACATCAAAGAGAGCCTGGGCGAATTCTTTAATAGATAAGAGAATTTCAGGATGTATCTCAGCTTGGGGAGCTTTTCCCTTATTACGCTCAGCTTTAGAGTCGGTAGTGGATTTATCTCTACCAAAGTTAGATGCTAAGCCTTTGCCCCTTTGATTTTCAATGGCCATAAGATAAAGGTTGGCCAAATTAGTTATTTCCTCATTTGATGATAAGGATTCTTCTGAGTCGCTCCATGTGGCATCAAGTGCCTCATTTTTCTTGTTGAACCTCTTCTTGAATTTTTCCTTCTTCGCCTTTGGATAGCTAGATTCAATATGGCCTGTTTCTCCATAGCCAAAGCACTTGATGTCTTTTCTGTACTCCTTTTGGGTCCTTCCTCAGCTCTACGCCGGTGCTGAGTTGATTTGTTTTTAGTAGGAAACTTCTTCGTGTTGAACTTCCCATCCTTCTTCATGAAGCATTTGAAATGCCTGGTCAGAAGGGCTATTTTCTCATCAGAGTCACTGCTAGTGAACTCATTAGATGAGTCAACTTTCAGGACAATTGCTTTGCCCCTCTTTCCTTGCCTTGACTCCTTTTGGAGTCATCCTAGTACATCCTGAGAGACATCTCATGAGTAAGCAAGGTGCTTATAAGCTCATCGTAGCTATAGGTCTTCAAATCATGAGCCTTCTCAATAGCACTCTTCCTAGAGTCCCACTCTAAGGTAAGAGTGAGCAGAATCTTTTTCACGAGCTCCTTCTTGGTGAACTCCTTTCCTAATCTCTTCAATTCATTAATGATATTAATGAACGTGGTATTCATGCTTTGAATACCCTCACTAGCACCCATTGAGAACATCTCATACTCCCTCAGCATGAGATTGATCTTTGACTCTTTAACCTTATCCATCCTCTCATAGGTAATCTCCATCTTTTTCAAGATTTCCTGTGTTATCTCACATCCTGAGACCTTGTTAAACTCAGTAAGATCTAGCATGTAGTGTAAATAGTTAATCGCTATGGCATTCTCTTTAAGAAGCCTCAAATCAACGTCGTCGAAGTCCTCCAGATCTACTAGAACATGAATTCTATTCCTCACAATAGTGGGAACTCTAGGGCCAAGCTCGATCACGAGCCAAGCCTACATGCTTTGCGATTGAATGAAGTTTTTCATGCAATTTTTCCAAAACATGTAATGATTACCCTCAAAAAGAGGTTGCCTGGTAAAAGACATTCCCTCCTTTAAGAGAACTATTTGACCTAAGCTAGAAGTGTAGTTGTTAAAAGCCATTTTTGGATCTTTACTCAAAGACGATTAGTCAATAAGTTGAGCACTCGCTTTGATACCACTTATTGGTCCTTAGACAACTTGTAAACAACCGCAGAGGGGGGGTTAATGCAAATCTTGGTTACTTTTAAGATTTATAAAAATTATTTAACCAAGTAAAGTTTTTAGATACATGCTGAGTTGTTCTAAAAACTTATAAACTGCTGAGCTTCGCTAGCACAGTTTATCTTCAATCTTTTGATGAGTACTCTACTCAACTCTCATTGGTTTTTCAAGTAAAATACTTAATGATAAAAAGAATGACGAATGAGCTGGGTACAATAAAAGCTATAGCGAAAGTTCCGAATTTCAACACCTGATTTTATCTTAGTTTGACCCCGAGCATACCTCTAGTCCCTAGATTCCTTCTTCGAGCTTTAATAAACTAGTGTTTGTTCCTTACTTAGGCAAAGTAGCCTTTACAGCGGGTTGACACAGTTTTTACAGAAAGCACCTTTCTTTCTGACTACCACTCAACTAAATTTTGGTACCCTTCCCAAACTGACACTTAGATTTGAAATAAAAGTGCGAACTAAATTCAACTTATAAAATGTTGAATCCTTACAATGTTAAATCTAAGTAATTGATTCTCTCTATTACAAACAAATGTGAAATGGTTGTTTGTTGATTGCTTGAATTTGGAATTTCTTGAAGCTGGGAGTCTTGTGATTAGTTGATATTGTTGACACTTGTAGAGATGCGCGGAGACGCTGAGAAAATGGTGCATGTCAGAGGAATCTTTTTATCTTAGACTTTAGTGAGGAATCTCCAACATTCTGTACTGAAACATTTTTGAATTGTGAGGACCACTGGAAATCTTCATTCATTTTAGTTCTTTTTAACTTGAAAATCATCGAAAGAATATTCTGTTTTTCATAGAAGACGTTAGTAGCACTGATGTTATTTAATTCTGTAAGTGTCAATGAATATAACTTTTAATCAATTAAAAGCTAACTCAGCACAGCTGAGTTGATATTCTTCTAAACTATATAGTACTCAGTATAGACTCAGCTTTTCCTACTCTAAGCCGTAACTTAATTAATTACTTAGCAAACTGAGTTATTTTCCCTTAAACAAACTCAAATAAGCTTCATCAATTAAGAGTATACTTAGTACTTAATTGATTTCACTATCCTAGTCAGTTTGCTATTTCTAAAACATTTAAGTACTGTGAAGTACTATTAACTTGGGTTCTACATTACGTAGTTTATATGATATAGACTCAACAAAGCTGAGTAGCCTTTATTAATTAAAAGCTTAGTTCTTTTGACACATAGAGATAAAATGACACATGAACATTGTCTGTGAGAGATAGAATATTCCTTTGATGCTTTTCAAGTAAAAAGCACTAAATTAAAGAAGATATTCATGTGGTCCTCACAACCAAAAGGTGTCAGTACAATATGTTGGAGATTCCTTTTTTCGCGTCCAATGAAAAAGTCATCTTCTAACATACACTGTTTCTTAGTGTCTTCGCACAATTCTAAAATGTCAGCAACAAGACAAATCACAAGATTCCACATTGCATCTCGCACGCTTCTCTATCTGAATGAAATTGCTTGAAGAAATGAGGTTTTGACTTAGCAAAGATGAACAAATTAATCTCGCGCTTCAACGTACATATTCTCTATCTCTAAATATCTTGCAATTTGTTTTAAACAAGCAAATTTGAAAGCTGTGAAGAGAAGAGAATTTGAAGATCAAGTCAGTATGAAAAGGTTACAATGGCTACATCCAACTCCTTCTAGTATAAATAGAAGATAGAAACAAATGTTCAAACTTGGTGAATCACCTCAAATTTCTTAAAATAGATGGATTTAGAGGGGATGCTAGAGTGTTCATCCATCTCGGGAAGCTTCACCTTCGTCTTCGCAAACACGTCTGTCAATTCTTGTGCAAGTAGCACTTGGCTTACTACACTATCCAATTCAGTGACAATTTTGAGACTTAGGAATTTCTTCCTTGCCAACTCCCTAAGTTGAGCCAAAATGACTGAATTATCCAAGTCCACTTGGACTGGCTTGTTGCTAGAGGGAGTTACTTCCTCATCTTTAAAACTTACCTTGGAAACTTCCTCACTTGCTTTTCCTTGCTGAGCGAATTTCTCAACTTCAGGAACTTCTCTAATCAAAGGGGTAGAAGATGAGTTTGAAGAAAGGGTAGGTGTAAAAGTATTTTGTATAGTTTGAGAAGAAGTACAGATGGGTTTAGATTTTACAGGGGAAGGAATGATTGATGTTTGCATATTTTGTGGTGGTGAAGAATGGGTGGTCTTTTCTTGGTAATTTTTAGGAGAGGAAGAGATATGAATTAGAGAATCTTATAGGAGGAGTTTTGGAAGGAGAATTTACAAAAGGAATTGGTATTTGAGAATGTACAGAAGATGGTTAATCAGGATTTACAGAAGGAATTTGTGAAGGATTTGCAGAAGAAATGGGGGAAGGATTTGCAGAAGAAATGGGGGAAGGATTTTGATATACCTGTGGGTTGGCTATTTGACCCAAGGATGGGTGAGCCTTAGGTAACTCAATCTAAGAGGGAAGCGTCTTAGTTTGCTAAGTGTAAAGGGGGCTTTGGATGTTTTACCAAGGAAGAACAGATTCGACCTGGTTGATGACCTCCATGTCATCATCATCCTCCTCGTTGCTCACAATCTAAACATTTCTCTTGGAGCAAGGTTTTGCAGTCCTTTTTTGTTAAACGCCCTTAGCCTTGGAGATAACTTTCTCCACCTCAGTAGTAACTCCAAGACTAATTATTCAAGGTTCTCTTTGCTTTTGTTTGAGCTACCTTGGGCAGCATTATCTTTATCCTCTTTAAATTTACTCTTCTTTTCATGTAGGCTCTCACCTTACTGCCAAGAATCCTTTTCTTCTTCTTTTGTTTGCTTCACCTCAGCTTCCTTATGAGTGCAAGTTTTGAGTTTAAGCTTATTTCTCCCTTTGGCTTGCGGTTGGGCAGGCGCATCTCGTGCCCTTGATTTTGCTAGGCTTGGCCTCACCCTCGAAGCCCCAGCTTTTACTTTTGGAGAAGTGGGAGCAGAAGCTATTGAGATTTACTCCAATTGAGATGATAGAGGAACATTTTTTGCAGTTTCCTCACTTGAGCCTTCATTATCTACTACAAATGCATCTTCTTCCTCCTTAGAAACATTTGCAGGGAACACCACCGGTTCCACTCTTACCTTCTTCAATTTAATGTCTTGAACCTTAGTGTTACGGGTGTGGACTTGCTTGTTCTTCAACTTTCTAAAAGTGGTTGAAGTTAAGGGTTTTCTTCAACGAAACCACTATCTCTACCGGTCATCGATGAAGCTCGATATATCCATCCTCACAACCTTCATGAGGGCAGTAATCAGATACCCATAATGGTAAACAGTATTAACTTTGGTTAAATGAGGAAGAATCATCACTGGCCAATTAAGTTGCTTACCTTTTACCATATGGTAGACTACGCACCTCTAAAAGTAAGTGCAACTGTTGAGGGACCTTATCTTGGGCAAAATCAACTTCACCAATAATTCATGACATGCCCTTGCCTCCCAACTCCTCCCTGATGCAGCTATTTCTCCAGTCCATAATTTGTAGGGAGTTCCCAATCTTTAGGGACATTCACTGCTTCTTCATCTCCATTTCTTCTTATCTTAGTCCCTTTCAAGGGTATATGGAGAAGACTTCCTATTAACTTGGCACAAATCAGATAGGAGACGTTGTTGATCTCCACCATCAAAATGTCGTTGAATCCTTGAATTGAGTAGAGATTTGCATGGAACTTTCTGTTTAACTCCTTGATGGCAGGACCATCCATCAGGAGAAATTGACTTAGGTTTTGTTGCATGATGATTCACTGCGTGGTCTTGTTCTTCACCATCCCGTCATAATCTACCTCAAACATCGGTCTAAACTCTTGATCTTTAGGCCAGTCGATCTTGGTGAAGGCAATTCCATGGGGTAACACAACTTTCTCTATAGTGCTATATTGTGCATAAACATATTCTTCCTGGAAGCGCCTTAAAGAACAAGGGTTTTCTTGGTGTTTACCATTGCAGGTTGAGAGAATTTGAGAGAGGAATAATTAGGGTTTTTTGCAAAAACACTTGAGAATTCGAAATTGCAGGTAACCTTAGCTCTCCAGCAAGCTTTCTCTTATATAGGCTCTTCAACTGCAAACGAACACATGGCACTCTCCCTAACCAAGATCAAGTTTATACGGTGAGATGAACAAAGATTTAACCAACATAGTAAAATAGTGAGTTTTGATATTAGACGGTTCCAATTAAAAGCGTCCTTTCAATAAAGTGTCTTTTGAATTTTAACCATGAAATTGAACTTACAACGTTACTTTAATAAGTTAACAGGGATAAATACATGTTACCTCATCTTGCTAAGTTGAGATTAATTTTTCAACACTTAGCCATTTTTCTTTAATTTATATTCACATGGGGTTCACCATTCCAATTAGTTGCCTGAGATTGTTGAATTACTCCTTTTCTAATGGTTTGGTGAATATGTCAGCTCGCTAGTCTTTTGAAGGAACATATTCCAGTTTGACATCTCCCCTTAGCACATGATCCCTTATTAAGTGATATCTAATATAGACATGCTTCATCCTACCATGTTAAACTGGATTATTGGATAGGTCAATTGCACTCTTGTTATCACACATAACTTTGAGGCATTGTAACTTTATACCATAATCCTCCAGTTGCTGCTTAATCCATATCAATTGTTCTACATAATTCCTACTGCTATGTACTCAACTTCAGCCATTTATTGATATTTAACTCAAAGATGATTAGTGTAAACTTGAGCACTCGCTCTGATATCACTTGTTGGTCCTAAACGACTTAATGTAACAGCAGAGGGGGGGGGGTGTGAATGTAGTTGTTTGTTTCTTTTTTGTTTATGTAAAAATATTTTTCCAAGTTAAGTTTTTAAATGTTTCCTGAGTTTATTGTGATTAGATGGGTCTAAAAACTATAAACTGCCCAGCTTTGCTTGCATAATTTATCTTCAATCTCTACTAACTACTTTACTCAGCTTAGATTGGTTTTCAAGAAGAATTGATAAAATAGAAAGAATGATGAATAAGATCATATGCGATAAAGGCAAACAAGTAAAGGTTAAAAATTTTACACTTGAGATTTATCCTAGTTCGGCACTTAGCCTAACTCTTCATCGAGCCCGGTTTAATTCTGTCCTGAATTTCTATGAATTCGAGACATTTTTGGATTGAAGGGGACTCGAAAATTTAGACAAAAAAATTAAATTTTCAGATAAAAAGACAACGAGAAAAACACCAAAAATATTTTCTTTAATAATTTAGATCCAAAGCACATTTGGATCTCAAATCTTGATTATTTTCCAACTATTCTTCTTCCCACATTTCTCAAAAATCCTTAGATATAAACAAATTTAGAACCCGAGTCTGATTATCTTTTTGGATAAATATTTTCTTCCAAGATATTTGGATCCAAAAGACTTTTGGACTCCAAATTTTAATTATTTTCAAATCTTTTTTCATCAACTTTTCTTTAAATATCCTCAGATATTCTCGGGTCTAACACATATTTAGAACCCGAGTCTGATTATCTTTTTGGATAAATAAACACTTATTTTCCAATTAAACTGCAATGAAACCAAAAAGAACGAGGAACACTCCCGGGGATCAAACGGATAAGCCGAAGTGGATTCATACCACAAGGGTAAGCCTTTGAGTTCCTAGAACTGAAGATTCCGTGCTTTCTTCTACTTCATTTCTTTTTAATTTTTATTTTTGGCCTAGGAATTATTTTTATTCCTTGTTATTGTAAATAATGTTGTAATTCTCTTCATC
>CATIWQ010204322.1:0-23330 GCA_949673415.1 Euphorbia schlechtendalii | reverse complement strand
TTTAATTTTATACTTAATGTATTTAAAATTTTTAAGGTAAAAAAATTAATTAATATAAATTATTACTTTTTTATGGAATAGATTTTATTAGTATTTAAAATTTTTAATTATTTTCCTAAAATCATTGATCATATTAAATGTGTCATAAAAATATAAATAACGGTTAGACCATGATTGAACCTGGCCGAACCTATAAAACCGTGAATCATTTACTTCACCGGTTCGACATCCGATCCGATTTCGCTAACATTGATTAACTTTTGAATGAGGGACAACGATGAAGATAGAAATTCGACTAAAGAGAATTTTTTTCCAAGGAATGGTACACTGTACGCCACTAGGAAATTGCGGGTAAAAAATTAATTACTTCATCAACTCCAAATCCATATTTTATATCGTTCATATTAGATTCTTAAGTGATAATTTTCTTACAAGTACTTTCGAATATTTTGCAATCCTGTCTACTATAAGCTTTTTTTTCACATTCTAAATCTATATTACAAATTCAGTTTTAATCATTATTAAACTTTTTTCTATCAATAATTAAAATAACAACAACTAAAGATGATGATAGAAATAATTTTTACTTAGAATCAAATTGAAAAACTTTTAATCATGACTTATATAGATTTTTAGACCTAGCTTGGAATGACTATGATGGATTTGGAATGCATAGGTAAACTAATTCATTTGCTTGAATTGTTTCAAAAAAAATTCATTTGCTTGAAATAGGTAAATATGTGGAATTAAATTGAATTTCATTGATTTTATTCTTTTGAAATGTAAATTTGTGAATTTTACCTAATTTGATAAGATTTGTACATTACATGTTGAATTTTATGAAATTCGATGTTAGGAATTTCAAATCCAATTCTTTCTTATTCCAATACAAGCACAAAAACTTGAATTTGCAAATGAATTACACCAAAATTAATGAAATTCGTTTTTTGAAAGTAAAACTCTAGAATTTTTCTTTGATTGCTCTACAAAATAATCATAATTTTACTTATTTTCCATCGTTGGATGACAATGCGTATAATCACATAAATTATAGGAAATATTAACAACTTTTAATATTATAAAACTTGTTCCTTGAAAATTAAAAAATATATAATGGCAAAGGCGGTGATAGCCCTAGTGTAGTAATGACCTTGGATGCTCGCGGTATTTGTTTTTCGCTTAATAATTTAGAGTTGTTATTGCCGCTTTGCCATCCCCACTTCTCTACCATTTGCATATTGCTTTCTAGTTGTTCGTACGTGAGTTATATTGCACATTTATAGTACCCATTTTTTCGATAAATAAATGAATGTATGTGTTTTTTTGTTAGGAATGATCGTACATCGTTCTCAGAGGATCCTACTGAGTTTATTTATAAACAGTCATGAAGGTTTTAACTTAATTGACACTTTTTAAAGTTGTGAGGTTGGTCATAAATTACGCAAAACGGACAATATCGTTCAAGCTGTTTATAACACGTTATCAACATGATCGCGGTGAGAGGGTGTGTTAGGAATGAATATCTAACATCGATCTCGGAAGATCCACTGAGCTTGTCTATAAGCAGAGTCTTAACTTAATTGACGCGTTTTAAAAAAGTGAGATTTGCCGTAAACGGTACCAAAACGGATAATGTCGTTCAAACTGTTTATAACATTTTCAATAATGATTTTGTTTTTTATAAAGTTATCGCTATTTTTAAGAAAGTAGGCTAATTTTGGCAAAATCAAAGACACCATAAAATTTGTCACGGAGTTATATCCTATTTTAAATGGTGGTCATCAAATTGAACTATTGGTTACAAGAATCCTTACACATTTCGCACTTATTAAGAAATCTTTTAATTATGGTATGAAAATACTAGTTTAAATTTACATTCAATTCAAATTAATGTATTCAATTTTAACTCTTCCTTGAAAATAACATAAGAATGAATAAATGTATACATGGAAGAAAGATGAAAAAAAATCATGAAATTTTGAAATATATTATTTTAAATTTTCATATTTTTGGTCAATGATCACTAAAAAGTGGAGGAAATAGTAACATTACTCTTATTCAGCCAAATAAACACCAATATTCAAATTGAATGAATATTAGTAATTGATTGAAAGAGGAACAGTACATTGTGCAATTTCTCGTATACAAACCCTGACAAGAGAGCAACTATTCCAGCTTTGAAATTGATGGAAATCCCGTTTTATTGAGTGCCAGTTTAAATCATTGTCCACACACTATTTTCTGCATGTTCATCACAAAAATAAATGAGAGTATGATTTTTGGATACATAAATAAAGAAATTTGAAGCCCGATGAAAAAAAGCCCTCAACGAAAGGAGGTGAGATCAACAAACCCAAATTTACATGCAGTTAATCTGAATCTATAATTAGCAGAAAACCTCGCTAGTCACTTTCTAGCATAAACTTGTTTTTCCTTCAATCTTTTATGCTGCTTCCAAATGTGTTTTGCAATAGTTTATGATTATGATCACCTTGTGTCAACCTATTTCAACAAAACTGAAATGGAGGGCTTGACATTTTCGGGTCAAATATCCGAATTTACGCACAAATGAAACAATTTGTGGTATGTTTGAAGCCTCAATTTATGGGAGATTTCAAGTCATTTTACTCAATAATCAAATTTTCCGAGTTAAAAAATATTATAATTTCTTCAAAACAAAATCGTGATTTTGTTGTTTTCATCACGAGATTGTCTTGGATGGGTCCCAACTGTGATCGACATCTTTAAACCATCTTCACCTCCTAAAAAAATAAAAATTCTTAAAAAAAATTGTGCTTTTAAATGCACATGTAATTTATCTAATGGGAGATAAACCAAACTCATACGAGATCGAATACGACATATTGAAAACGGATCACTGTAACCTGCCTCTGTATGAATCTAGGATGTGTTTAGAGCCTTCAATTCGTTTACAACATTTCATTTCATTTTCTATGGGACGTTTGTAAAATTTGTATACGAAATCAAACTTTGTCTTTGTAAAGACTATGAATTGAATTCTCAAAATTAATGCTTCCAAACACACCCTTAGATTTAACGTTAATTGCATCTACACCCCCGAAGTTTGACAACTTTCTTTGTCTGTTCCTTGACCTTCCAAAAAGTTCAATTAACTCCACAAATTTGGCAAAAATGCAAAAATTTTACCTCGTTAACGGTATGTGTCAATTTATACTCGGTTTAACTTTTCAAATATTTCACTTATTTTGATTTTTTTCTTTAATCAGAAGTCGACATGAGACTCTTTTGGGACAAGTGATACCCTTGTACCAAGTTCATAAGGTTAATTGAATTAAAGTTCCAGGTAGACATCCAACAAAATAAAATGAATCTTTACTTTTTAATTTTTGTTAATTATATAAAAATATAAATTCAATTAAAATGTAAATTTTTTACATTTGGCTCATTGAACTTATCAATAATAACGAAGAAAAATCTCGCATCACCCCAGCTGAATGAGGACTCGAACTTGTGATCTCTAAGTTCACTGCTTCATGTTTTAACCAACTAGACTACTAAGACATTTGCCACATGTGAATTATATTTTATTACAGTAATGTATATAAATGATATTTGATATTTTTGGATTCAGATGAAAATAATAAAATTTTATTTAAATCTTACTTAACAAAAAAGTTTTACAAATGCAAAAAAATTAAATACTTTTATTTAGTATTATGGACCTCTTGTTTTTAGCACTTTAAAATGGATTTCTTTACAAATTTGTATTTTAAACAAAAAAAAACTATTTAGACACCACCTAGATGGAAAAATCAAAACTAATTGACCAAACTTTTAATAACACATAAGTGCATACAATTGGACAATATCTACCAAACATCACCTAGACTGAGCCTTGAAAGAGCTATGTGTAGATTTTTAAAACAATGTTATAATCTGCAAATATACTGGACAACCTGGCTAATTATGTCTGAATAATAGGATGGCTTGCTGAAAATATTTTAGCCAAAAACATTTTAAGGAGATTGGGCGTGCTTATGTGAATACGTAGAAGAATTTCACACCATTCACTCGACCAGACCTTATACGGGCCGGGTTTATCTTAAAAAGTCGTAATTCAAATCTGGTCCAACTTATTAAAAATTATCAGACTTGAATCTGATAAAAAAGTTAAATCTCAAATCCGATTCGCGGCCAAGCAGTTAATGTTTATTATAAAAAATAATATTTATTATTAGACATACAGTAATTAGATATAAATAAATTAATTATAGAAGTCTCAAAATTAAATTTATATGCCAACTTTGGAAAAAAAACTGAAACTTTCAGCACTGTAAACTTTTTGTATTAGGATAATATTTAATACATTACTATTACGGCGGGTCGGACAGAGGTTTAAGTTTTCACAACCAGTTCATTTTATGTGTAACTCGATCACTTCAAGTTTAGTTTAGGTCTATTCTTTAATTATTGCATTCAAATTCATCAGGTGATCGGCGGACCCGTGCCAACAGTCTGTACTAAACTAAGGCTTTCACTACTCAAAAGACGTGCACTTAATTGTTTTTAAAAAAATTGTTGCATTGATCTTATAATAATAACAAAAATAATTATCATCCTATTTCACTCGAATATAAACTTGAACTTGTAATTTACAAAATCATACTTACATGTCTTAACCTTACTTAATGTATATGAAATTCTGACATTCAGTTAATATATAAATTGACCTCTTGACTTTTTTATTCTGTAAATTTTATAGACAACCATCATGTCAACATACTCTCATTAATTATATTATTACAACCAAAGTTGAGATGTCATATATTAGGTGGGACGCATACATATAATAATATTTATCAAATAACAGAGGAATAAATTATCCACCAGAAAAAAATAATTTAATGTATGGTTGACTAACGACTAATAATGCAAGTTTAAAAACGGATACCGCTATATTAGCACAAAGTATATTGTAACAACGGAAGCTCCATATGTATTATTTCTCATTGACCAATTAATAAATACAAATTTTTGGAGAGTAAAGTTTTTCCTCTCAACCAAGGGTAAACCATGTCTATACAAATATTGGTCCGGACTGAAAACATTAGTAAATAGATTCAATAGATTGTATAATTTTTAGACCTTGTCTTCCGCACCAATATGTTCACACGACTCGACATTAGTAACCCTTGTGACCTTTTTGAAAAGAAAAACCATTAAAATCCACATCAAGGTTTTAACAATTCTTACCATACCAATAGTTACAGTAAGGTAATAAAGCCACCAACCAAGTAAATCAGCCAAATCAAGTGCCATCAACATCTCCCTCTTAGCCTCAGCCACAATAACCAAAGACTCAATTTCATCTCTCAATCTCCACCACCATAAACACCCAAAACTCACCGCCAAACTCAGCCGCTGAACCCAACTTTCATATCTAGCCGACCCGAAAACCGTGTCATCAACCACTGGTTTGACCACGCTTCTTGACCAATAACTCATTGTCTCATGTAAACCCAAGAAAAACACAACTCTACTTATCAAGCTCTTCTCTGTCTCAAATCCATGCCCATCCATTCCTGCTGCTATGCTCCCTTCTACGCCTAGCGCGACGCATACTTGAACCACACACAGTAAAATCCAGGCAATGAATAATCGCGGGCGCTGTAATTTTCCTGGTGATTCACTTAGGAAGGTAATTTTTCCTGTTAAACCGTGGAGAAGAGTGGCTATGCTGAACAATGAGAGGATGAAGTGAAGAATTGAGGGACTGGTTTGGAGGACTAAATTGAATAGAAAAGAAGAATCAGAGGACCAATTGGGGAAAAGATAACTGTAACAAGAGAGTCTGGCTAAGAGGAGAAATGAAAGGGGAAGCAATATGCTTAGAAGCGTTATTGTAAGGACATGAAATGGATGTCTTAAAATAGAAAACATATTTTTGGCTTCCATTTGTAAATTTTTCAAAGTGTTCATGATGTTGTCGTGAAATAAGATGAATAATTGATTTTTGAAAATGCAATTGAAATGGTATTTATATGAATGTGGAGGAAATCGATTGAAATTAGGTAATGGAATTGGAATGTAATGTTAATAATTTTATAAAGTGGTTGTTGTCACGTCCGTAGTATTGGACATGGTCTTGTTGTTTTGTTTGTCTAAGAAAATTAATTTTTAGGGGGAATATTTTGTGTATTTGTTATATCATAATATAAGTCTTCTTCCATGGAAAACGCGCTATATAGTAATATATGATTTGTGTAACTTATACTTTATTGATACACAATTAATTTCATTGTTTATTGTATTCTGAAAAAACATTATTTGTTTGTTGATGTGAGAAATAGATATTATAAGAGCCAATACACATATTGCATGGAATTGGTATACATTTTTTTTACAAAATGGCTTAGCACCCATGATATAATTATCGTTGAATTTAAATAAAATATTAATAAATATTTTTTGTATATGTAATTGAACAACTTTATGTCCTTATCCTCCATGATCAAATAACAACAATAATAATATATAATCCTTATCCTTCCCACACATCTCTCAGATTTGAAGACTTCATTTTAGACAACAAATTCATTATTATATATGAATTGGTAGGTAATGTTTTATCGTAGTATAAATTAGCAATTAATATATATGATATTAACATTTTGATCATATATAACATGATGTATTAAGCTTTTCAAGGAGTCAACGATTGACATTTGAGAAAATATAGATTGTATGTTTAAAATTTTTACATAACTTAAAAATATGTGGTAAAATAATAGTAAAAATAATTTTTTCCATATATATAAAACTTACACGTTATATATGCGTATAAAATATATTTGTATTTAATTTTGGAATTAATTAATTAGGAAGGAAATGTCAGTTTCATGAAATAACTACCATATATATAAAGAAATCGTACATGATGTATGCTAAAATAAAAGAAAGTTTATGAAAAAATCAGTTAATTACTTGACACGAATTGGTCAATAACTAAAAATGTTAGCTTACTTTCAATTTCTTTTTTAAATTTCAGCTAACTATAAAATAATTGCAAATGTGTACTTTTGACATGCCTTTTATTATTTAACTAATTATCAGCTCAGCTTAATGATTGATGTCAATGGGTTATTAATCCTTCCGTTTTTTCAGTAGTCATATAGTTAAAATTTAAAAATCTAAAATAGTAGTTGATTTCATAATTTCATGATCTTTTTCCCTCTTTCTTCCATGTATATCTTTATTATTCCATGGTAATAAATGCACAGTTTGGGTTGGAAAAGTAAATTATTAGGAATAGATTAATACTTATATACCATTATTAATTGTTTTATTATAAAATGTGAAATGTGTAAAAGGATTTTAAACAAACTGATGTAATGTTATTTTTTATGGTAAAAGAGGAGGAAAAAAAGACAAAAAAAGAAAACACAAACCACAGCAAAGAAACCAAGGGTTTACATTACAATAGGTCCTGAACGGGACAACTTTTAATGTTGGTGGCTCCCCCCGGTAGTCCACACCTAAAAGATGCAACAGCAGGCGGTTGCTCCAAGAGTTCCACTCCTATTGGCAAGGTTCAAGCCATCCGAGCAAGAAAATTGGCACAGAAAACTTTTTTATATGAAATTTAACAAACAACTAAAAACAGTTCACTGTGACATGTTTGTTTCGTGAATCTAAACTTGTAAGCTGTAATGTCAATCTTTTTTTATATATAGTTGGATTTATAGTGATAAACAACAAAATAATAATTATTTTTTAAAAAAATAAATTAAATTATAAATATTATTTTAAATTATAAATAATATATGCTTTGTACATAAAAAAATAAGAATGGTCAGTAAAAAGGGTGAATTCCTGTGTTGAAGGGCATAAAGCGTGTTCATAATTATAGAGAATTTTTTATGGTTTGTTTTACTTGGTCATACTATAAAATTTGATCTATTAATCAGTAATAAAAAATAATAGATAAAGCAACGTTATAAAAGCAATGTGCCTAATGCATCTAAAACCCACTCAACTTATCCCTAAATTTCATATTCTCCTTGAACTTGTCTAAACGTTATCAATGCTCCCCTGAACTTGTCTAAACGTTCTCAATGCCTCCCTGAACTTGTCTAAACGTTCTTAATTTTCCCCTGAACTTTGAAATGTTCTCAATGCCCCCTGAACTTGTCTAAACGTTCTCCAACACCCCCTCAATCCAACGTTGCAAGTTGCGTTAGTGGACCAACAAATATGAACGCGTTAATGAAAAAAATTATTTTAAAAAATAAGAAAATAAATAGATATCCCAATGTTAATATTATAACATTACAAAAGTCCAAATCACTAAATCGTTCTTCAAATAGAGGAGGTGATGGAGTGCGGTTTAGACAAGTTCAGGGGGGAATTGAGAACGTTTAGACAAGTTCATAAGAGCATTGAGAACATTTCAAAGTTCAGGGGGAAATTGAGAACGTTTAGACAAGTTCAGGGGGTATTGAGAGCATTTAGATAAGTTCAGGGGGGCAATAAGAACATTTTAAAATTCAAGAGGGAATATGAAATTTAGGGTTAAGTTGAGAGGGTTCAAAATGCATCAAGTCTATTATAAATTATAAAAACTGGAACTATAGAAAGGTATTCGGAGTTTTAGGGCATAAGATTGTATTTAGACATTGACCTGTTGGCGAATGTAGTCCTGATTACGTCTCCAAAGCGAAGCACATTGGTTAAGATCCAAAAGGTAATGGGCCCTGGCTGCAATGTAGGGTCTATGATCAAGAATACTCTACGCTGCAGCTCACTGTATAAGTACCCTAATTGGGCAACCATCTTATAACCTATATCCAAATATTTGTGTTTTCATGTTTGAGCCCACCCATCGGTTTTGTAACTATAAATTTATCAAATCATTAATGACTTTCTCACCCTTATAATATCAAATGTCTTTTTTTATATGAAATAAAAGTAATTAAACAGATAAATGTTCCAACGTTTTTATTTAGATTATAAGAACAAGTTACCAATTTCTTTATTCCAATAATTTAATATAAAAATTGGACATTTTCGTGTTACATTTTAACCATATATGAGTTGTGGCAATAACTAGCTACCAAGTGATGTGCCTGTCTTTTGTTTTTAAGATATGATGATACGTGCATGTATATGTAGAAATAGAAATGGGCCGGATCTGGATCTAATCTGGACCCATATTTCCATCATTTCAATGTTGACACAAGTACCATGTACCTTGGACCAACTTTGAAATGATGAAAATATTAGTCTAAGTGAGATCCAGATCCGGTCCATTAACATCCTATGTGTATGAGATGACAGCTCAATTTCTTTAATTAATACTAGCCCAAGATGTATCATTACCCCTAGACGTGAAATACAAGTCAGAGTTGGTTCTATTAATGGTTCAACAAATTTCACCATCAGGTCCATAGCAAGAATGTGGGAAAAAAATCTCTGTCTCCAAGTAATGTCCCCATGCCTATTTTTCTAATCAAAAAATACCACGTGTCAACTTTTATTATATTTTAATAATTATTAATTTCACTCTCCTACTTTTTTAATTAAAATATGATAAAAGTTGATACATGGTATTTTTTAATTGGGGGGACAGGCATAGGGATATCATTCGGTGATAGAGGATTTTTTTCCAATAATGTGTATCATTTCATTTTCATTTTATTTATTATTATAGTAAATATAATGTAAACATTAATTAATATTAGACTAACCAATAAAACACTTTAACTATGTAATGAAATTTCATGAATTCAAATCTTAACCTTACAAAAGGTAAGTATTTTTATTTTTCTTCTTTTGCATTAAAGGGCATTTTTTTTGTTACTTTTTATAGTATTATGGTTCAGTCCCCCAAATTATCAGGACCGGGCATAATAACACTCAAACTTACAAAATGGCCAAGTACCTCCTCTACTTGGCAAAAGCAAACCATTAATCCTCTTAATGATACATGTCAAAATTTGGTTTGTTTGATTTTTCAAATATGTCATTTTTTATTTTTCTCTCTTCAACTAGAAGTTGACACGTGGCATTTTAAGGGGAAAAACTTGTGCATTTTCGCCAAGTTCAAGAGGTTGGTTGAAACTTTTAAATGTTTAAGGGCATGTTGATGTATTTGACCTAAAACTTAGAGCATCTTTAGTAGTAGCTTGTGGATTCCAAGTCTTGATGACATGTGGAATAGAAGTTTCTATTAATGATGTAACAATAGTCTTAAAAATAGACAATGTTTATTTTTAAAATAAGAATAGTAGATTGTCTGTTTCATTTTAAATAGTATTTATTGCAGACAATGTCTATTTGGTTGTCTACATCTAGACAATCAAATGGACATTTTCTACAATTAATGATGACACACAAGTGACACATCATATAGAGAAGATGGGTTAGACAGGCTAATAGAGATGTATTTTTAAATTGATTGTTTATTCATTTTTATGTGTCAAGACAATTTATTACTAAAGATGTTATTAGAAGGACTTGGATTCGAACCTCATCTTGCCCATGACAAAATTAGTTATAAAACCTCATCCTGTAATCAATAAGGATCTTACGACGATAAAATTAATATAAATTTATGTTACCCTTTTAGATATAAAATTAATATCATGCATTCTATGTCTGATACTATTTTTTAAGAAGTTGCCATATTAGCTATACAGTATTGTTCCTCACCCCATTTTTTCCAAAACACCACTGCAGCATGAGCAATGACATTTTCCTCGCCAAATCTGAAAAAATTATGTTCTTTTTTAAGAAAAAGAAAAAAGAAATTGTTTATGATTGGAATTTGTGATGCCTGCACCAAGAACCATGCGAAAACAAATACCATCATAAATGGCATTAAAAATCCACATGGCAACCCCCAAAATGGGCATGGATTTGAGATGGGGTATGGCCAATCACCTAATGGCGTAAGTTAGCAGCCAGCATATATAGTTTTACTACTGTTGTTCTTCTCTCTATTCTTCTTTATTTGTCCAATTCACATGACCATTAAAATTAAAGCAAATTACTACCTCCGGTTTTTAATAGTTATCTTTCTAGGATTTTCAAAATTTTTTTAAATACGTGTCGTTTTAAGATTTCAATGTATATTTTATCAATTTTACTCTTATTTAATGTTATTTAATGTATATTGAAAATGATAAAAAGAATAAAGTATCCAATTAACTTTCAAATGAACAAAAATCATACAAGTAAATAAGTATTCTTATCATCCTAATTAATGTAATACTGGTGTTGGGAAACAATCTTAAAATAACAATTATTTGAAAAGGAAGGGAGGGAGTATTTCACTAATGATCACTCTATATTTTGCAATACCATATCATAAAGTTTACTTATATTTTTTTTTATCATATCAAAGTATCTACAAAATTTGCAACTCTTATGTATTCATTTTTATCAGATTTTGCTTTAAAATTATGGCTAATTTTATTTTATTATTCTAAGTTGATGTATTGAGAATGTGAGAATCAAATGTTGTTAGATAACCAATAAATTCCAACATATAGTCATTCAACTATACTATTATTGATATCATATAGTAGTATTCATCTTTTATATTGTTAAAGGAAATATCTTGTTCTCTTCAAAATGACATTAATGAGCAACTGTGGATGTGGGTGGATTTAATTAATTAAATGGAAGGTGGGGATATTTGGACATTTCTTTCATTTGCTTTTTTATTTAATGTCTGATTTGAAAACTAAGAAACCAACTTCATGCCTTCTTCTTTGTCTTCATCTATCTCTCCCACTCCTCCTCTCTCTCTCTCTCTCGATTGAAATTTGAAGAATCACCTTCATCTTCATTTCTTTTTTTTATTTACTGATTATTTTACCGAATTTCAAATCTTTTTAATCTTATTCGTCTCTGTCTAATCTGGCCTTTTATCCATATATAAAAGATGGATAGTTCTTCAGTCTTCAAATCAGAAACTCAGCCATCTAAACGGCGGTCTGTTTTTTACTTCTTTCTCGTGATCGAAAAGATAGTTAAGATTTCTTTCTTCTTCTTCTTCTTATTTTGTGTATTTGCTGTTATAGGAAGGTGGTTGAGAAGACTGTTGTTACAGTTAAAATTGTGGAAAATGGTGGGAAAGTAAAGAATGAAACACCGCCTTCTGATTCTTGGTCTTGGAGGAAATATGGACAAAAACCCATAAAAGGATCTCCTTTTCCAAGGTTAAATACTTCTCAAAATTTTTTCTTTTTTTTTTTCTTTCCCCTTTTTGTGGTAGACAAAAAAATGTTGAAATTGAAAAAGAATTTGTCTTTATTGTGCAACTGCAGGGGTTATTACAGGTGCAGCACATCAAAGGGTTGTTCAGCTAAAAAACAAGTGGAAAGATGCAGAACTGACGCTTCAACTCTCATCATTACTTACACTTGCTCCCATAATCATCCGGGTCCGGATATCCACAACGCTAACCCGACCCAACAACCAAACCCCTCGGATGAAGAAGATCAACCCACATCAACCGCTCCAAAGCAAGAACTGGAAGAGAATCGGAATCAGAATGAAGAACCAATTGAGAACTTTGAGTATTTAGAGTGCCCACAGGATGGGATTATTAGCCAGCAAGATGTGGACCCTTTTACTGCAGATAAACAAGATGAAAGATTGGGTATTTTGTTGGACGAGGAACCCTTTAGATTGATGACATTTTCAACACCAAAATCAGAAGAGAATGATTTCTTTGATGAACTTGAAGAATTACCCACTTATTCAGCTTTCGCAAGTTTTATGAGAAGCAATTTTTACGATGAAAGGATTCCTGTTGTACCTTCTTGATCTTGCTGCTTGCTAAAAAATGTAGCTGAGAAATGAGCTTTATGTTCATATATTTCATAATTTTATATATCCGTGGTGTTTGTTTATTGTTGATAACTAGCCAGCTCACATGATGGCAGGGTGGCATGTTCAATTTTTTTTGGGTTTCTAGATATCGAGCAGAATGTTTGTTGGCGCTGAAAGTTAAATGACGTTGAGGGTAGAGCATATGTGTTTGTGACCGATCTGGGATTAACTCGGAGCTATCTATATATATATATTTAAAACAATGATATATATATACACATACAAATGTGGCACGAGGTTCAGGATTGGGTGCTTTAAGATCTACTAACAAGATAAAGCTTCCTTTTTCTTTCTTCTACTTTTGTCCACTGGATGATTTGTGGGGGAGAGATGTTCATACGGTTCACTTTTTAAAAAAAATAATCTTATGTGCTTTTTTCTGAAATATTTGAATAAGCAAAATTGAATTTAGGGTAAATTATGTAGAGCTAAGTTGAACTGAATATATTTTAAGTCTAAAAGTCTGCTCTCAATACGAAGCATCTCACACCACCTTAATTTCAAAACTCGAAATTATGACATTAATATTTGTTACACTAAGACAACTCTTATCTGGGCAGTGGAAAGCGTAAACATGGCTCTCTTCCTAAAAGAGGTAACGACAATAATGTTTACTTAGTGTGGAATGAATCAATATTCAATAGATTCTCTTGTAGAAAATGCCAATCCAACAAGGCTGCCACTCCCCTGGGGAAGGAAGAATGGACCCTATTGCTCGCATTATAAACACATTATTTTGTCACATTTTTATTTTTTGTGGACATGTGCAATTGGGCGTGCAAAGGTCACTTGTCTAGATAAAGGCTATAGAAATTATTAGATACACTACTCTTACAATTCAATGTTTTTTACTTTTATATATGACCAGTTTTTAGCACTTCGTGTTTTGTATTTCTCGTTGTTTTCAATGTGAAATCATAAAACCATCACAACATGCCATCTGGCATTGAAGCACGCTAAATTGATGAATAAAAATTAGGCCAAACAACATCCTACGTTAAATGGATCTCTTTTTCACTTTTTTCTTTCAACATTAATATTAACTCCAAACTCACGTTTGTAACACAAGGAGTTTTTTCAAATTTTCCAAATGAATTTAAACTATTTTTTTCGGCTTTTGTCACGAAAATTGGCAGATGTCAGAAAAACTGAGAAGCTTATTTTGGGCACATTTTTATTCCAAATAAAAGTAAAAAGAGATACGGATGGATAATGGATTGCATATATTGGGATGTGATTCATCACCCTCCCACTTCCCTTGATCCTATCAGAAGGGACCTAAGTGCTCAATTTATCACTGCAAATATTAAAGCTCATTGGGGCAACTAAGAAGTGAGCATCTTCACATCATAGGACAAATGATTACAACCAAAGAAAACAGAAGATCAGCATGAAGCATCACTGTCTTAAATGAATTGAACAATAACAATCTATTGGTTAACCAGATAGGTTATAGAAGGACTAACAGCAAACAAAATCTTGTTTTGGCAGTTCACAAATGAGATGGATGGTGGACTTATTGTTGATCCGCTACAGCTTCAAGTGGCTGGAAGGCTTTCAGAGAAGGGTTCGTTATCACACCATCGATGAGGCCGTAGTCCATGGCTTCTTTTGCACTCATGAAGTAATCACGAGATGTATCCTGTTCGATCTTTTCGAGACTTTGACCTGTGTGGTACGCAAGATATCCACCCATGTTCGCCTTGTGATGCAACATTTCATTTGCCTGACCATTCATGTTACTATTTGTTAGTGAGGGGAGGAGAGGATAAAAAGTTTAATCCAAGCAGCATTCTCAAAAATAGAAACCGGTCTTTTTCTGTAGCAAAATTCACTTTTGGCGAAACATAATATCAATCTTATGGCTCCAGAATCCCAGATCGCATTTTATAATGTTTATAGCTACAAGAGGAAACAAATTTGAAGAAAAGAAACATACCTGAATTTCTATCTCAGTTTGTGTTCCTTGAGCTCCACCAAGGGGCTGATGAATCATTATCCTTGAGTTTGGCAAGCTGTATCTTTTTCCTTTAGTCATATGGAAGAAGAGAGAAACATGTTCAGTAAAGAAAGCAGGGTTGCAACTTTGAATCTACAAGTCAAAGGAGCTTCCTACCTTTGGTCCCAGCACTAAGCAGGAAAGCCCCCATACTGTTACATCAAAAAGCAACATTACAAGTGCACCTCAAGCAAAAATGTAAATAAATACTATTTAGAGCTATACTTGAATTCTTACAATTCAAACGCGAGCATAGGCAGGTCGGACTAGTTTGATTATTCAGGTAAGTAATCAGATTATAGAATTTCCTATTATTTGGACCCTGTCAATAGTTATTCCCTTTTTTATAGATTGGAAGGTTAGTTCTACATCTGTTGGTGATAGTGCATCCATCTTCCATATATTATTATTGGGAAAAACATACAAAACTTCCCTGTAAATTAGGCCTCTTTGACTTTTTTTCCTCCCTACATTGCATGGTCTAAAAGAGCAAGATCTATCGCTTCATTAGTTTGAAAATTTCAAGTCCAAAAATTCCTAGAATGTCATAGCATTACCAGCATCAGAATTTTCCTAGTCTTCTTTCAGTCTCTCTATAAACTATAAGAAAATGAAGAAGTCAACATATAATTGGCAGAAGTATCAGTGAGGTGCCAACATAAAAAAGACACAAAAGTAAAACAGTTACACCAGAGATTCTATTACCTAGCAGCCAGTCCCACACAGATAGTTGATACATCTGGTCGAATATGCCTCATGGTATCGAAAATTGCCATACCTGTGAAACATGTTAAATGAATGGAAATGAAGGGGCAGAATGATAGGTGACCGGTATAATATATTACCTGCTGTAACTGATCCTCCTGGAGAATTTATATACATTACAATATCCTGTTTCAAAGAAAACAATTCATTAAGTAAATCAAGAGCACAAGCAACAGATAGATTAAACATCAAGAGTAATCACTCAATATATATTATTATACTCATTGGCAGTTTGTGATGATCAGTGAATAAAATGAAGTTGGAAGGTGAAAAAAACACAGGCAATGATGTAATATCACATGGTCCAAGCGTGAAAAAGATATGATATTAAAAGATGGGATTTGGAAGAGAGTAAGAGGAAACAAGATAAACCTTATTAGGATCAACAGCATCAAGGTAGAGAAGTTGAGAAACAATGTTATTTGCCATGTCATCCTCAAAACCTCCCCCGCAGCGTATAATTCTCTTAAAATACAGAAAATACAATACCATGAGTGAAACAGAAAATGCTAACTTTTGTTATATTTATAAATTAACGTTGCAAAGAAAATTGATTCAAGCACTCACATATTGAAATAGTTGACTAAGAACACTCTGAAATCTTGCGTGCAACATTGGAGGAGGCCCTTGTGGTTGACCTCTTCTATTAGCATATGTAGGAAAGAAAGGCGAGGATGGAATTTCCAAATCATCCCTGTATAAATTTCACCACCTACTATTGAGTACAGAAAGTATACAAGCAATTAAAAATGAAGGCATAAAATACTTCTATACATACCTAATAGACCAAATCCCCCGCCGAGAACTTTTCTGAGGAGTCCACAATTCACCGGAGTACACAGCTTTTACTGGAGAGGGATGAATTTTCTTCTTATGACTACCCAACTTTCTCAACTTCCTGCAATAGCTACGGAAAGTTAAATTCCCTGGTATCCGACTACAGTGAGTGAATTAAACCAAAAAAAGGGGGAAAGGAAAAAGTGAGTCGACGGGTGAGCTCAGATGCAATAAGTTGTTATTATATCTGTTTTTTCACCCTGAAATTGCTTAACAACGTATCGAAGATAATCAAATTACTCAAAATAAAATACAAATTCCTCAACAACAAAAAAAAAACAAGAACGAGAAGAGTAATTGACAAACCTAGAGCGAAGAGGGTGGAAGGAGAGAGGGGTGTTGTAGGGAGTGGTGGTAGGGTTAAGAGAGAAGACGAGAGAGGTGAATCTAAGAGAGGAAGACGATGTGGAGACTACGGAATGCGCCATATCTGGCCGATTGGAGCTCTAATTAGCCGGTGAAAGACCTGAATTTGCAGCGCCTTATCTGAAGATATTAGGGTGAGAGGAGTCTCTGTAGAGTGTTCCGCCAAGGAAGATGCGTTTCTCATTTGACACCAGTTCAGCTGAATATCTCGTCTAACCCGTTTCTTCACGGGTCGGTGTTTGGGTTCAATGCAACACTCGTGAAAAACTGCAACTATATTTATCCTAACCGACCCTTGTACTCGACAAATATGACCACTGTATTGTAAAAAACGAAGATATTACAATTGGGGTTTTAGTTTTCACAATCAATCCAATTATACAAAATGTATAGCTTATTTCTAAAAAAAACGAAGATACTACAATTGTGGTTTTAGTTTTATACTTCAACTCTTATTTTCGCAAAATTATTTTTGGGGCTACCCTCTTATTTTTTAAAAATAATAAGCTTTATGTGATGGAGTAATCCGAACATTTACAGCAAAATTTCGATTGCCCAGTCAATGAATTTCGTGTCTTTTATCACTCAGGTTTTAAAAACAATATTACAATGATGAATATGTATTTTTTAAATAAAATGAAATAAATTTGAGAGATATATATAAATACCTTTTACAAAAACGAAACAAGTTTTCACACATAAACATGATATAAATGAGCCTTGAGAACGAATTATTAAAAGAATACTCTTTATTATATAGCAATTTTTCGAACTCTTTATACAACAAAATAAATTTCAAATGTTCTTTTTTAAATTATAATAGATAAATAATGTTATTGTTATGTTTTAAGAGTCCGTCATATAACAATAACACAAATATACTTATTGAAGATAATAGATTATTCGAATACATGTATAAAAGTTTATTTGAGATTAACCAGTAGCACCCAAATATTACTTATAAACATGTGTATAAAATTATAGACATACAATAATTTCATTGATTTTCAATCCAATAATAGTGAATATTTTCTCAAAAAAGAGGATTAGTTGTAGCAAGACCAACTACAATTTTATCAGTGTCGAATCAAAATTTTGCTTTTAACAAATACAATATGTTTCAGTGATAAATTTAAAAAACAAAAAAAATTATGAGTTCAACCATATCAAAAAATGAAAACAACTGCTAATTCTCAGTTAATGTGGATATTTTATTGGAATGTCAAATAAACAAGAATACCTTATACTACATATTACATACATAAAATTATTTAAATTTAAAAATAGGAATAACTTGAAACTTTAAGCATTTTTATGCCACAAACATAAATTATTGAGAATTAATCAAATAAATTAAATATCAACCACCCATTCCTGTAGTTTGAAAGAGTAAATCAAGAAAATTGTATATAAAACTTATCTATTATTTTTACACCTCTAAAGTTTTTAAAGAAATAGCATGAATTTATTTGTAATTTTATAGGCAGCAGGCAGTTGTATGCCACGACAAGCAATACGATGAATTTAATCATCCGTTCAGTTGAGACACTCTTTTCCAGTTTTCACTGAGGAATTCTAAGCACAATTTGTGAGCATCGTCAACAAGACAAGGAAGTAAAATGATGCGATTTTCACGTAACACAATCCAAAATAAACAATTATAGTAAGGGCCAATCAAAATTACTATTACCATCGTAACCAACAGATGAGGCCACTAATATCTAGTGCCAGCCCTTGAAGCAGAACCAGCAAACAGGGCCTAAATCCATTATTTTTATGGTGCAATGATTCAATGTAGCCAGCAGATAAGTAAAATTATATAACCATTAGCCAAATCCAAGAAAAATTTCCATTTCTGAAAAAATATTGCTGCGAAAAACAGCAAATGGCCAGCTCTCTTCTATAATCCGTCAGCTATATGCTATAAGCTCTATTTGCTACATTAATATTGACATACCTATTTCAGCCAATATAGCTTGAGCTACTTTTCTTTACAAAAAAAATGTTATCCTCCCTGAACCGCCTTGTAACACTGTAAACTGCAAAGCGGAAGCTTTGATTTAGAATCTCTATACTTGTAAGGGTTGGTACAAGAGGGGCCTGCACATTTCTCGCGAGGAGGAGGATAGCTGAATGTAGGGTGATAAACATTAGAGTTCAAACCATTGACTTGAAGAATAAAAATCAAGGATCGACTGGAAGAAAAAAGCAAGTTCTTGAGAAATTTTGAGAATAAACATACCTTATAGGTTTAGATTCAAAAATACTAGGGAGGCCTATGTCGTTTGAAAATGTCACAACTGTCCCTGTTGGGCGCATGGACAATCTTATAGTGTTTGGTTCAACCATATGAGCCTTAGCAGCCTTCTCCTGCAAACAGAAGGTGTACCAAATTATACAACTCATTCTCAAACATCATATAATTTTTTTATTATTAGATAGACAGTTTGCAATGCCTGTGCTATTTCTTCCTGCCGCTTCTTGATTTTGTCTTCCCGTTTCTTCCGGCTGGAATCTTGACCAAGTATTTTCTTGATAGCCTCAGCCTACGAAATTTTGAAAATTCAGGAAAAGAAAAGGTTTTGTTTGGTGAACTCTCAACTTCTCATAATAGTGAAGGCAAATTCTAACTCAATACAGAAATGAACCTCGGTTTCTCGCGCAGCCTTCTCCACTTGTATTCTACGTTTCTGAGCTGCTTCAGCCTTCTTTACTTGCAACTCGACTTCCGAAAGTTTCCCCTTTTGCTCTATACACAACAAAAATCAACACAGCATGAGCAACTAATATAATTAATAAACTAAATAAAATTCTCAAAAATCCTAAAAGTAATGGCATTAAACAAAGTACTCACTTCTTGATGGTGCAGGAGGCAATCCATTAGGAAACTCGATTGATTTGGAACCGTTTGCAGAGCTATCTTTGCCAGACAGAAGGGCCCTTTGCCGAGTGGTCAAAGTCATCTCCCTCTTACCATCCATTAAAGCATCGATAGATTTCTTTTTCTGCTTCTCACTGGTGGCTTCAACATCACCATCAGAAGCAGCATCTTCGTCTTCCTCATATCCCTTCTTATTCCCAGCTTTTGATGCTCCCCCCAGCTTATTGTTCGGTTCTTCATCATAGATATTCGCTGCAACGATTTTTGGAGCTTTGAGTTTCTCCAGGTACCGGATCTCATCATCCTCGTAGTCTTCATCAATATCCACATCTAATAAACGCCTCTTAGGGACCCGCCTACTCTTTCGAACTGGTTCAGATTGCTCTCCTGGCCTTCCCGATGGATTCTTTCCAGACTTCTTCCCCATGGAAACACTCTCTTTACCCAGACTAAAACCACCGGCAGAAAAATCCTTCCAAGGGATTCCTTGCAAACCGGTCCTCTTATCTAAAATTGAATGGTCTCTCCCAGCAATCGCCTGCAATTTAATTGAAAAACAAAACGAAAAAAGTAAATGATGAGATCACAAAGGATTTTTTATGCTATTAATGAGACCGCAGATTTATACACCAGATCTTCTTGCCATAAAAAGAATGGCGAGATTTAAGATATGAAAGCGAGAAATATACATTTTCCAAGAACATAAATCCGTGTGCGCAACAAGAAAACCTGCCAAGAACTGACATAGAGATTTGAAGGAACAAGAAATCGACAAAAATACTAACCTAGTTTCAAAGAGAAATACCCACACACAATGAATTGAACTTTATGAAAGGTATGTACGGCTGAATAAGTAAACACATTAGTTGCTATCTAGGTAGCATGTAAACGGGAATGGAATGTATAACGTGAATTCAAGTTTCCGAGACGGAAATGGAAACGGGAAACGTTAATGTCTAGGAGTTTCCGTGCTACCTAGGTTGCTATAAATGAAATTGGTATAAAGTGAACACACAAGTAAGCGAGTAAAATGCACTGGCATGCATCCATTATTATACATTCACAAACACATGCGCATATATAAAAAAATCAATAAAGTGAAGCCAAAAAAAGGACCTGTGGATTTTGTTTCTTCTGTAATTTAGAAGTCTCTGACAATTGATAATTGCTAGTAAAACCATTAGAAATTGAGCTGTCTTGAATAGTGCGTGTGGCACCACCAACCTTAAGCTTAACCTTCTTAACCCTGCTATCATTCCCAACAGCACCCAAAGCCACCCCTGACTGCTCTAAACATTGACTTTCACCATTCCTTTCTCTGTAAAAATTTGCACTTCTTGACTCCAACTCAAAAGATTCCTTTCTCTTGCTTTTGATCTTCCAATTAGCAGGGGCAAGGACACCTTCCCTAGATCGATTGTTGCTAAATAAACTTCGTCCTGGATCATTACTATACAGTAAATTGGATTCCTCATTCACATTTATTATACAATATTTTTCACCTTCGCATTCAGTAGAAGAAGAAACTCTGGACATGCACTGATTAAGATTGAACTCTTTCCGTTGAGAACTAGTATCAACATTATCATCACTAGAGGCCTTGCTCACATCATCTGAAGGTGGGGTTACTGATGAAAGTGAATGACCGTGACCATCAGCATATGACTGTCCATCTGGCTTAAGAAGCCGACGAGGCATTTTACTCCTTTTCTTCCTGATAGCATTTCCTATTCCATCAAACCGGCCACAACCGAACTCTTCCATTTTTAGCCACTTGCTATGCCGTTTCAACTTAGATCATGAGGTGACACAAAAATGTGTGCACCAAGATTCGGAAAACCGCTGCATCAAAGATAAAAGCAAACAGTAAGCTAAGCCTTTCTGATGAATAAATTTGCAAAACAACTGGTCATGCAATAATTTTATACTACTACAATTGAGCAGGCAGATACATAAGGAATATGATCAAAACTACAAAGAATTTTCCAATCACAGAATGCAGAAACTTTCAAGTTGCGACAGAACAAAGGCTAGGTAACGGAATTTAAAATAACAACAAGAACAATAATAATTATTAAAGCACATATTGAAGCCTATACAGTTTACAGATATATGACATCGAGCTAGTTCAATCAAAAATCAGCAAGGACTGAAACCTAGACAACCCAAAAAAAAAACAAATCCTCAACAGACAAATGATCCACATTGCAACAGACCTCTCAAATAGTGGATAGCAGCGGCATTCTACATAATCTCAAACCGTAACAAAATAGATTCAGAAAACAAACAAAGCATATGAAGTAAAAAGCAGCACTGCAATCAAGACAATTGGCCAAACCAAGAGAGACAACGAAAACAAGAGAAAACAAATTCGACAAATCAATCCTAAATCATAGAATATAAACTCAAAAGCATCAACCACAGAATCACTCAATCGCACAAATTCTATCTACTAAACAAAACTCACAATTTACATAAACAACATAAGATTCATCAACTCCGCAAATAACAAAACCAAAACAGAAATTGTCCAAACACGCAAAAAGGAACGGAAACTGGTGTTACCTCCCTGGAGAGAATCAAAAAACACAGGCAATAATTGGGGGAAAATAACCCTGAACCAGATACGAGACGAAACGAAACGAAGAGCAGAACGCATAAAGGAGAAGAGCAAACGAAAAATCGAGGTAATGAGAATTATAAGTTGGTGGTGTTTGGTAATGGTAATAGAAAGAGAGAAAGGGTTAGGGTTAGAAGAGAAAGAAGGAAAACAAGAATGATAAGAATGAGAGAGGTAACGGGTTGGAAGACAAGTAATAAACCCCTTCCCGTCCTCCATTTTTTGGCTATTGCCACACCGCATCCTCTGTTGTTGTTTTTTTTCCTTTTTTTCGTTTGGGTGGGAATTTGAGTTGTTCCTATGTTTGATTGGGTCAGACTCCAACTCGGTTGATCTTAACTCAGTGTACCCACTCTTTTTTTGTTTTCTCCCTCTTATTTTCTTCTTCCTTTTGTTTCTCTCTCCTTTTGGCTTTCCTTATAATTTCCCCTCTTCTTCAACGCACACGATTACACTGCAAATGTGTGTACACGTTAAGACGCTGCGCACCCTCATGTACACATTAGTATTCCTTTTTTATAAGCGCTTTTTTTATTAAACTTTTGTGCCCGCTGTATATAACTGAACATATCAAATTGCGAAAAAAATTTTCGGTTCCAATTATGTCCTCGATCCTGTCCCCTTCAATCAAATAATGTCACATCTCAATTTTTATTATATTTTAATCAAAAAAGTAAGAGAGAGAAATTAATAATTATTAAAATATAATAAAAGTTGACACGTGACATTATCAGACCTAGCTAAATAATGAATAGCCCAAGCCCAGCCCAAACCCATGAAAAAATACATCGGGTTCGGGGCCGGGCCGGGCCTTTAATAAAATAATCAAAATTAAGCCCGGCCCGTGGGCCTAACTATTAATTGTTTCAACTAAAAAAAATTAAAATTTATTACTAAAAAATAATTGTGAAAAAATAATTCCAAATATATTTGTAGTATAAATCATAAAATTGAGTTTAAATGTTAAACTTTAGCAAAAA
>CATIWQ010204320.1:0-14870 GCA_949673415.1 Euphorbia schlechtendalii | reverse complement strand
AATCCAGGTGGCAACTCCACACTGAGAGACGACGGATTCGGGTTCGAACCTATCTTAAACGTTTTCATCCTTTTTCTCTTTTTAACCTTTTTTCCGGGTCCCAGACCCGGTGCCTTTTATTCTCTTTTTCAAAATACCCCGATGGACTGCGCCTATGCTCACACCAACATAAGGAAAACCCTTGCAGGCTTCCCTTGTTGCCGCAAGCCTATGCTTGTGGCTGCCCATGTAGCCTAGTGGGCTTGGGCTTATGAGCATGCAGCCCGCTAGCGCGCGCGGGCTCATCCTGCGTGATAGCATCCTTTGAGCTTTTCAGCTCACAAGGTAACCGCACAGGCCCCCCTTTGAAACAACCCATGTTCGTTTGGGACCTACTCAGAATAGGAAAAATCCCTAGCTATGCTTTGTGAAATTTTTCCCTATTTTCTCTTTATTTCCTTTTAATTATTAATTTGGTCCAACCAATTAATAATTTTTCTAACAAATTTGATAACCCGATATTCTCGGCTTAGACCCAGTCTATAGGTTCTTTACTTAGTCTGATAAAGACCCAAAGTGTGTGACCTCATAGGATCCCAAAGTATTGAGCCGCTAGAGGTTAACCTAAACTTGGCTTCCCATCCGGGAACCTTTAGGCTCAGTGTTCTAGACCGATGGAGAACCTGATAGCTTTATAGGATCAAATGGGCTTTCTAGAAAAGGCATATGATCCCCCAATACTTAGAATATCACGTGCTTGTAACTTAATCTGGTTTTGCAATAATAACCAATACTATACACTCCTTCTCTCAGGTTAAGTACAATCAAGTTGATTGAGCTCGGATTAAGTATCAGCTTATGTAATAGCCGTAGCTATCCTGGAATAAGACTTGTTCACAAAGAACACCACTTGGCTATTATTTGTCAAGATATACTAGAAATCCGTTCTATCAATCTTATACTATGATCAAAGGTTTATGAGTATGTCAATTCAACAAGGGGCCCTAAGGTACATCTACCACTATATCACTATATCAGGAGTGATGGATCCCATCTTGACTACTCAGCTTACAAACATGTGATCATCACTATACCCATAATCACCTGTGTCATCCTAATCACCAGAGTATGAATAAGTGTGACCCAAAGTATAGCAACTCCTACACAAGGTAACCAGTATCTCAGGTTTGAGGATACTGTTACTACTACTACAATAAGACATGACACCAACACATGAATATAGTTATTTTTGAGTTTCTGTCTTATAGCGGTGTCCAATGTATTACCCGAATACTTTGATGTGTTAACTCAATGTACCACCTTCAGCTTGTAAGATCGGCTGCTTGGATATAATCCAAGGAGTAAGCCTACACATGCTAGTCTGTCCATTCCATTGATGTCTAGTCTCAATTAAACTATTATTAGGGATATTTAAACTTTTCATAGTAACACGTATGTGTAATTCTCACACCACATAGCTCCCACTATGTCCTCACCCTTTTACGCTATGAAGTAGTCATGGACTTTGTCTCATCAATGAGCATATACATATTTAATACTATACATATATGATACATGCGAGATACATAAATTAATTAAAAGTACTAATAAGCTACAAAGATGCCTTAATAATATTAATAATAATTCGTAACCGTTTGTACATTATAGCAAATAAAGATATATCACCCTAATTGCCTCTAGGGCATATATCATGTTTAACAATCTCCCACTTACACTAGAGCTAATTACCCAAGTTTTTTATACCAAACTTGTTATCATGCTAATCATGTTTGACCCGAGTCAATGGCTTAGTTATCCCATCCACTTGATTCTGATATGTCGGGATATATTCTAAATCTATATCCTTTCTTGCTACCATCTCCAAAATGAGATGGTATTTTCTAAGTATAGGTCTATTTTTCTAATAAGACCGTGGTTTCTTTGCTTGAGCAATAGCCTAATTATTATTGCAATAGACCGCTATTAGATTTACAATGTTGGACACCACACTGAGATCCCAATAAATTCCTTAAGCTAGATAGCTTGGTTAGCCTCTTCTAAAGCAGCTATGTACTCAGATTCTATGGTTGAATCGGCAGTCATATCTTGTTTGAAACTTTTCCAAACAACTGCCCCTATGTTGAACATAAACACATATCTAGACTGGAACTCATAATCATCCCTGTTAGATTGAAAACTTGCGTCGATGTATTCCTTCAAAGTGAGATCACCTTCTCCATTTACTAAAAACATATCCTTAGTCCTACGTACGTACTTAAGGATAGTTTTAATGGTCATCCAGTGCTACTCACCTGAGTCAGATTGAAATCTACTCTTGGCGCTCAATGCATGTGAGACGTCAGGCCAAGTGCGTGCCATAGCATACATGATGGAACCTATCACTGAGGCATAGGGTATTCCATTCATGCATAGTCTCTCCTCTCTCGGATAATCAGATTTAGAAAGGTTAATCCCATAAGATATTGAGAGATAACCCTTTCTTAACTGCTCAATGTTAAATCTAGCCAAAATATTATCTATGTATGTACTTTGCGAAAGACCTAGCAGCCTTCTTCATCTATCTCGGTAGATCTTTATACCGAGTATAAAAGCTACTTCTCCAAGGTTTTTCATGGAGAAATTCTTTGATAACTATTTGAAAAAAAGGAATAACGTTTCCAATTTAATATTATATTCATTAGACAGTGCATGTGAAGTATGATTTAAGGGAAAATTACTAAATCAAGGACTAAAATCATGGAATAACTTTTGGCATATTTTATCAATTGGTTTGGCCTAGCTCGGACCCATTAACCTAATCAACAACATACAAATTTAATTGAATAAACTAAACAATTTCGCACTTTTTCTGAGCAAATAATAAGAATGATTAGTATATTAATGTTGAAAAATACCACTACAAAAGTTTCAAATAAAATAGTTTTTAAATATGGTGTGATTTTTTAGTGCCATATACTTTTTTTGATAATTTTTAGTGCCACTTAAATTGTGTATCAGTAACACTCCATTAACAACTATTTATATAATTGTTCTAATCAGCAGGCAAAACACGTGTTTATGTCTTGTGTTTGTGTGATGCCCAACTTGTGATCTAAGGCGCCACTTTTGTTTCTATAATGTTTAAACCACGCAGTTTCCATATAGTTTCATAGGCTAAACTGAAAAATCTATTTTAGAAAAATCCCTCTATTTTCATTTGAAGTATGTATTGTTAAATTTCTTTTCAAAAAAGGTCATATATATCCAAAGTCGTATCTATTTGCAACAAATAGTTTACTTTTACCCTGAATTTTTAAATGTATCTATCAAGTCTTTAAACATGGAAAAGTAAATTGGGTTACGGCTTATTGCTTAAGTGACAAAAAGGAGAAAACCCTTGAAAATCACCTTTTGAATAGAGGATTCGTTTGGTTCTAAATAATTAATTAATGTTAAAAAATAAAAATGAAGGACGTATCCTAATTCAAGCAAATATTTAGGACTAAATTAAAATATTATAGTTTCACTAGCATTTTCAATATTATCTCTACCAATCAAAAAAATTTCTAAATATAAACGTCACAAAAAAACTATAAAATATATTAACAAGCATTAGCAACTAATATTTGATGGATTCGAGAATTTAAAGATATTGTATAGAATTGTTTGATTTTTTTTTTTTTTTTTTTTTTTTTTGTTCTTTGTAAAATTTAGATAAATTTGGTGTAATTTGTTAGAAGAATTTATAGAACAGATATATGTAAATAATCTTGTAATGGAAAATCATAAGAAAGAAAACGTAGCATATGTACGAGATTTTGTGGGTTTCTTTTAAAGTTTTATAGGTTTAGGTTTGTAACGAATAAAAAGTGAAGCAACTTGAATGAAATTTCTACATGGACAATTTTTCTGAAAATCTTTCAGGTGTGAGTAACGTGTTAACGTTAAATTGATTTACTTTCCAATTTTCCTTGTAAGGGTTAATTTCTTATTACTTTGATTTTTAAAATATTGCACGTGGCATTTGTTGCACATTTTCCGAAGTGTGACAAATTTAATTTTTGTTTATAAAAGTAATGCACTTTCACCAAACACAATTAGTTATTTGAAATGATTGAAAGTAAAGAATGATTAAAATTTGTTTGTGATGTAACTAAAATAGAAAATATCGCATTCAAACATTCAACGACTTCAAAGTAAAACGCAGAAAAATAGCGAACACATGATTTTATAGTGATATCCTTGGAAGTTTTAATTCCTAGACTAATCCACTGTTGGAGCAAGAAATTTTATTAAGTAACGGCACTGAAGACTACAGCAAAGAGTACAAAAACAAGTCATGGGGCAAACACAGTTAAAGTTTCCAAAGATTACAATAAAATAGGAAGAAAAGCAAAAACACCGCAAGATCTCAGTAAATCGGGATAAAGAAATAAAAAAAAAGAATGAATACACCTTACATGTTGAGTTTTGATAAAGCTGATACCTTCTTCAGAAGAACACAAAAAAGAACATTAAGCCACCATAAAATTGCCTCTAGAGATCTTTACAATCGTCATAAAAAAGAAATCGCCTGAAAGGGAAAAACAAGAATCGCCTCAGAGAAGAAGAGAGAAAAACTAGGGTTTAAAAGTGGTAAATGAAAAGTCTAAATGCAGAGAGAGAGAGAAAAGAAAGGCTTATATACAAAATCATAAGCAAAACACTGTGTTTTGTGCAAAAGGCTGTAAAGCTGAATCCGGCTCCTTTTAAGTGGGCTTTCTTTTGTGGGCTTGGACCATGTACTACGGAAATTTTTCCCTAACAATCTCGACCTATGTCCCTTGCTACAAACTTTACTTAATAAAATTACTTCAAGCTCCCTTAAATATTGGCAGAAAGGAATCATCTAAAGTAGAGGCACTATTTGACTTAGAGTTAAATTGCACCAATCATAACTACTAGTTAATCAAGACAATAATTGAACATGCAAACTTGCAAGAAGGAATTTCAAATCTTAAAATTAACCCTAAATGATCTCCTAAGCATGCCATGAGTGATATAATCTAAGGTCAAACATTGCATAGATGCTCATTGGTTTATGAAACTTATTAAAAGAAACCTATTCATCTTTATTTAGAGCATTACTAGTTGATGCGTACCTTCCCTTTGGTGCGACACTCCCTCAGAATAATTGGATAGCACTCTAATAGAACTAGCCTCCAAGCTAGGACAGCCTCTATGATTGATCCACATGGATCTTCACCGACTAAAACCTCTCGTTGAGAAAGAACGTGTCGGTAGATAGTGGTTGATAGATCACTCGAAGACCAACTCGAAAATATTACTAATAAGAAGGCTCTCTTTAAAATTGAATAAGACTTCAAAAGAATTCTTGCGATGCCAGAGAAACTTGTGGAGGATCTCGTGAAAAGCTCATGAAGATAAGATGTCAACTCAGAGGGAAGGATGAGCTGAAGTGAGTAAAAGAGGAGGGGTGGACCACTATTTATAGTGGGAGGGGAGCAAAACACTCCCCTAAAAATCCAATGTTCCCATCCCACCTACGGGTCGTTGTGCGGCTGTCACATTGTAAGACCTAATGGGCTAACCTCACCCAAGCAAAGCTTGCGAGCTAAGACTAAGCTTGCATAATAGGCCCAAGCAAGAACTACCCAGCAGTGCTTGAGGATTTGCTACCCGCCAATGTGCGCTGGCCCATGAGCCAGCGCATGCTAGTGGCCCGTGAGTAAAAATGCTCACTAGGTAGCCTCGTAAGTCCCACCCGCGAATATCCCATGTTCACAGGGCCCACTCGCAACGGGAAGGCTTATTCTTCGATGTCGTAAGAATTCTTTTGAAGGCTTATTCAATTTTTCCAAAAACCCCTTTCCTTAAACTTTTGATTATTATTTGGTTCAACTAATTAATAATTGATCCAACGATTTTGACATCCTTAATATTCTCGATATAGACCCAATCTATAAGTTCTTTACATAGTCCGATAAAGACCCAAAGTGTGTGACCTCATAGGATCCTGAAGTATAGAGCCGCTAGAGGTCAACCTAAACTTGGCTTCCCATCCAGGAACCTTTAGGCTCAGTCTTCTAGATTGATATGGAACCCGATAAATCTTGACAATAAAATGGGCTTTCTAGTAAAGGCATATGATCCCCTGATACTTGGAACGTCACGTGCTTGTGACTTGATTCGGTTTTGTAGTAGTAACCAATACAATACACTCCTTCCATCAGGTTAATTACCAACTACTTTATTGAGCTCGAATTAAGTGTCAGCTCATGTAATAGCCGTAGCTATCCTGGATTTAGACTTCTTCACGAAGAACACCACTCGACCATTATGTATCAAGATTGAATAGAAACCCATTCTATTAATCTTATACTCTCATAAGAGTTTTATGAGCCTGTCTCTTCAACAAGATGCCTTAAGGTACATCTCCCATTATATCACTATATAAGGAGCGATGGATACCATCTTGAATGCTCTTCTTATCAACGAGTGATTATCACTATACCCCTAATCACTCATATCATCTTGATCACCAAGGTATGAATAAGTATAACCCAAAGTATAATAACTCCTACACAAGGTAACCAGTATCTCTTGTTTGAGGATACTTGTACTACTACTATAATAAGACATGACATCAACACATGGATATTGTTATTTCTAAGTGTTTTTCTTATAGTATTCTCCATTGTATTACCCGAATACATTCATGTGTTAACTCAAGGTACCACCTTCAGCTCATGAGATTGGCTGCTTGGATTCAATCCAGGGAGTAAGCCTACACATGCTAGTATGTCTAGTCTCAATGAAACTATGTCTAGGGATATTTAGATTATTCATAATAACATATGTGTGTAGTTCTTACACCACATAGCTCCAACTATATCCTCGCACTTTCACGCTATGAAGTAGTTATGGACTTTGTTTATCGATGAGCATATATATAATAATAATACATACATATTATTATTATTATTATTATTATTATTATTATTATTATTATTATTATTAATCTTTAAACTATTTGTACATTATAACTAATTAAGATATATCTCCCTAATTGCCTCTAGGGCATACATCATGTCTAAAAATTCCCACTTGCACTAGAGCCAATTACCCATGTACTTCATGCCGTAATTGTTAACATGCCAGTCATGCTTAACTTGAGTCAATGGTTTTGTTAGCCCATATGCTAGATTCTGATATGCAAGGATGTATTATAAGCTTATATCCTTTCTAGCTACTATCTCTTGAATGAGATTGTATTTTCTAAGTACATGTCTGTTCCTTTGACGATACCATGGTTCCTTTGAATTCGGTCTCGACTCATACAAAACCTTTGCTACGATGTTATTCCTTATGAATATTGAATAAATGAATGTTGAAGAACAGAAAATTTTGTTGATAAGTGCTTTGCAATTACACTCATACAACAATCGCTTAAATTTGTTGAGAAATCTAGTGATCGAAGTAAGAATCGAATCACTTATACATTTTTCTCTCTAACACTTTCAACTTAGTGAAATCTATAACTTTCACCATCTATATATGTCATACACATTACACACACATACTACCTTTCATTTTTCTTGAAAATGGTTGGATTTAACCCTATTTATAAAGTACGAAGGGTTGTACTTATCTAAACAAAGAGTCATGTCCATTGGTAAAGGGTTGCATCATCTTCAATGTGATTGGATGCAAGAATTCATCTTTATCATCAATGGATAGGCACCTTTTCATTGCTTCATTCTCCTAAAAGGCGTCTTTTCATTTGACAGTTGGTGGCGGTTGATGGCGGTTGATAGTTTTTATCCGGCGGTTGGAAGTTGAGAAGAGTTATCCAAAACTGTCACAAGTTGCGAGTGTGACATAGAAGTTGTGATCGTAATAATTGGTTTGTAACTTTCTATTTGTGAAGAATGATAAGTCACGACCTCGAATATGTATCATGATCATGACATGTACTTTTCTTCATGATTCTTCTTTGAAACTTTACCAATCTCTGACAACTTCGATCCTAAGCCAATTCCTTGCATTCCATGCATCTTTTTGCACCTTTTTCACTCTTTTTGTATAGAATTCTATCTTTGATCATTCACTCCCAAGATGCACCTAGTTTCCGCACTTGCATAAAAAATAACTGCATACCACTTGAAATCTTTTATATGAAGCATGAAATGACTCTAAACTATATCGTTTTATGATTGAAAATATCAAGATAATAAGTGTACTTATACACTTATCATACGCACATAGGAGGATCCCCACATATCATGTAGACATAGTCTAAAGGTTTATTGGACATGTTTTTTGAAGTTTTGAAACTTATTTTATGAGCTTTACCTGAGATGCAATTTTCAAAAGTTTTTGACTTAATGCCTTTAGATATGTTTAGATTTGCACTTATAACAAAAGAATTTAGACCCTTATCACCTCTGTGTCCTAGCCTTATGCCAAAGTTTACAATTATCAAAATTAGTCATAGTGTCACATGAGCCAGTTATAAGAGTACCTATTATGTGATATCGACCACCTCTTAGTTGACCTTTAATCAAAATCTTATTATCTTTAATACTGCAAGATCTCCACCTTGAGCCTTGTAGTGAAAACCTTTCTTACCAAGGTAATTTAGAGAAATAAGGATCTTATTGATGTTAGGTACATATTTTGCATTACTTTAACTAATTTTCAAGTCATTTTCACACATAATAAATACAATACCACTTCTTAGTATTACACACGTTCAATCATTTCTCATGAGAGCTTTTCCTCCGTTACTTGGGACAAAGTTAGTGAACCAATCACTCCTAGGTATAATGTGAAAAGAACAACAGAATCTAAGATCCAGGTTTGAAGTCTCTCATTTGACTTATTGTTAATGCTTCTACTTCATTATTTTCATCTATGTTATTAACATTAACATCACTTTGAGATTAATTATTATTTGATTCACTTGCCATCCTAATTCTACAGCATTTTATTATGTGGCCCTTTTTACCATAGTGATAGCACACATAGGGTTTCTTTGGTTTAGATTGGTCACTTGACTAAGCAGTATAGGTATTAATGTTATTATTATTTTGACCTTGTTTGAACTTAGCCTTTTTAGACTTCTCTCCCTTTTTACCTTTAACAAATAAGCCTTCACCACCTTTTGCTTTATGTTTAGACTCAAGTTTAACTTCTAGTTCTTTCATTTTTAAAGTAGATATAATGTCATCAACCTCTATGTTATCTTTACTATACTTAAGAGCATCTTTAAACCTCTATACTTTTCAAGTATAGAATTTAAAAGAAGAATGGATTGATCATCATTAGATATAGTCACATTAGCACTTTGAAGTTTAATGGTAAGTATTTTAAAATCATCAAAGTTTTCATCTATGATTTTAAGAGGATTCATTTTAAAACTGTCAACTTTTCCTTTAAGTAAGCTATCCTAGATATACTAACATTCATTAGAACTCATCTAGTTTATCAATTATTTCAAGAACTGTTTAATACCTCTAACTCTTATAAGCACATTATCAATGCAATTTAGAATTATGGTAAAGTAAGCAGTGTCCATTGCTTCCTCTATTTTCTCTACAGTGAGACTATCTTCTAGGTTTAATTGACCTAAAAGTGCCTTATGGCACTTTTGTTGCATTAAAACATTAGTTAGTTTATCTTTCTATATGGTGTAATCACCTTTACCATCAAATTTATCTAAGGTCACTTTTGCTAAAGACATCCTAGTTATGAATTTTAAAGAAATGAGAGGGTAAGAGATATATAGACAAGTCAAGAAAATATGAATACTATTTCTATTAAAGACACTTACATAAAAGATAGTAGGCAACCAACAAACATTCAAAAAAGACAAATCAAGAGATTGTTGAAGAAGGAGAGAATAGGAATACTTACTATGATTAGAATTTTATTCTCCACTTTCAATACTATTCCTTTTATAGTGTAGTATGAAATTTAAAGAGTTAAGAGTCAATAGAATTCTGTACCTTTTGAAGCTCTTATTTCTTTCTTTGATTAGGACACTGTACCTTTAGATATCTCTATCTTCAATATTCCTTCTCAGATGTAGATTTCCTTGATATTAGTGTAGCAATTGCTCGTAAAAGAATTGTATGCTTAGTATGTTATATATGAATGAAAAAAGAATTTATTCATTAAGATACAGAAGGACGTTAACCAAGAAAATCAGGATTTTGGATAACACAACTAGAGATTACAAAATCAAAGATTAGAGGCTTCAAGAAAACACACACATATAATGACCTAGATTTAAACTTCTTTTAAAGAGGAATCAGTTAGGTTCAAGATCTAAAGAGATTTAAAATTAAAGGAAAGTTTTAAATCAATATCAGAAGCAAGAAAACAACTAGATTCGTAACCAAAACAAACTCTATACCGTATGATATAACTAAAACAGAAAATATCGCATTCAAACATTCAACAATTTCAAAGTAAATTTTAGAAAAATAGCAAACACATTTTTTTATTGTGGTATCTTAGGAGGATTTAATTCTTAAACTAATCCTTTGTTGTAGCAAGCGATTATTTTTAAGTAAGGGCACTGAAGACCACAACAAAGAGTGCAAAAACAAGCCATAGAGAAAACTTAGTTTAAGTTTCCAAAGATTACAACAAAAGAGCAAGAAAAGCACAAACACTGCAAGATCTTAGTAAATTGGGCTAAAGAAATACAAAATAGAACGAATACACCTTAGATGTTGATTTCTAACAAAGTAGAGGAACCTTCTTCAGAAGAACAGCAAGAAGAACCTTAAGCCACCATAAAATTGCTTCCAGAGTTCTTTACAATCGCCATAGAAAAGAAATCATCTCAAAGGGAAAAATGAAAATCGCCTCAGAGAAGAAGAGAGAAAAACTAGAGTTTAAAAGTGGCAAATGAAAATTTTGTATGCAGAGAGATAGAAGAAATGCTTATATACAAAGTCATAAGAAAATCACTGTATTTTGTGCAAAAGATCATAAAGCTGAATTCCGCTCCTTTTAAGTGGTCTTTCTTTTGTGTCCCTTTGTTAATTAAATCAATAAAATTACTTATTTACCCCCAATGACTTTGGTTAATTTGAAAGTTAATTGAATACTTTATTCTTTCATCATTTTCAATATGCATTAAATAAGAATAAAATTGACAAAATGTTTAGAAAAGTGCAGTGGAATTCGAAAATAACACTTATTTTGAAATTTTTCTAAGATCCTAAAGAGATAGTTATTTTGAAATTGGGGGAGTATCTTTTTAGGACATGAACAATGGCTCAAATGCCATTTTTTGATTGATGTTGGAGTGAGCTTGTCATCATCTAACTTATTTAAATTGCAAATTTGATGTTTGAAGTATTAAATTTTGACTAATTGGTATAATAACATATCAAATGTGTGAAGAGACTTAACAAATCATTGAGGTCTACAATTTTATATATAGTAAGCAAAACAATTACATGCTCAAAATGACAATATTTTTATGTTTCTAGTTAGATGTTGATATACAAAAATTAAATATGTGATAAACCAAATAACCAAATATCGAATACGTCAAACACCAAATAAGCTATCTATACGTTAATTAATAAACAAGTTGTTTCAACCAGTGTTGTCATTTTCCGCCCGGACGATTTGACGGGGAAAACCTGCATCCCGTGACAAGAATGAGCAGGATGACATTAAAAACTATATCTCTATATAAATGACTCTAAGAACTCTCTCTCTCTCTCTATACATAAATAATTGTTTAATAAACTTGTCAACCCGACAATTAGATCATTGATCCGATGACTCGGGATGGATTAATAGGTCAACAAATATATATAGTTTATTATTTGATGATAAATTAAAACGTATTAAATCTTAACTTCAAAGGTTTACAAAATTAAATCATTTAGCAAAATAAATATCAATGATTTTCTTCCTCTTTTATCTTTACTTTGTTATTTCATTTTTCAAATATTTGCAAATGAAAATGTTTAATTACTGTTTTAATACTATACTTTTTATAAGATAAAAATAGTCTTACAGATTTTATAGTTGAATATATTAATCAAGATTTTAATAATCTTGTTATGATTTTAATTTTGACTACATGTTTTATTCATTGTTTCTATTTCTATTTTTTACTTTTTTAACTTGTTATTGATTAGCGTTGAACCCAGCATGAGTTTTACACAGCAATCTTTTATTAAAGTTTTTGAGGATGTTTAACTCTAGGGAAAAAATCGTTATATCAGTATTGTGATTAGTATAAAAATTTAGTTAAAAGAAAAAAGTTAAGTTGATCAACTCAATCTAGCTGACCTAAAGACTTAGACAAATACTAACACAGTTTGCTAAGTAAGTTTTACTTAGCGTAATTCTTACTCAGCATTAGCGAAATAGAAAATAAATCAGCTTTATGTAATTGTACTTGATGCGGAGTACCATGAGTTACCATTGTTATTACATTTTATAATATTAAACCATTTATAGGACATACTATTCCTTTTTTATCCTTTTCAGGTCTCAAAGAGTATTTTTTACAGAAAGCAAAAAGGGAATTATAATGCGGTCAATGGGAAAAGCTTCCAGAATGGAATGTTAGCCTGTCTGCACTAAAATCCAACTAAAACTGATTGTCTCGCCACATTTTAGAAAGAGCTACGTCAATTTTCAAAACATTAATACTTCAAGCAAATCGAGTCAAGCCATGTTGCAGTTCGCACTTATCTCTTGCTCAACGGAATCAGACAGATTATTGAAGCTTCATGATATTTCGTTAATGGTTTATTCCCAAAGATAAACATATTAATCTCACACATTAACGATTACAAAATCTACCTCACAACGGATTCAAATGTGTCTCACAATGGGTATAATTTGAAGAATTGAAGATGTTTGTCCGCTTTAGCTTAAATAATCGAGTAGAGGGGGGTGAATGCTATTACTTGATTATTTTTAATATTTATACAAATTGATTTTAGGTTAAGTTTTTAGACGCATTTTGAGTAAAGTATGTTGTGCACTTGGGACTAAATACTATAAATTACTTAGTTGAGCTGATATAGTTTATCTTCAATCTCTGCTTAGTAAACTACTCATCTTGGATTGGTTTTTTAGGTGAAACTGATAAACTAGAGAGATGATGAATGAGCAACACACAATAAAGGCAATGCAAAGGTTTAAGAATTATAACACCTAAAATTTTATCCTACTTCGGCCCCTAGCCTACCTCCAACCCCTATATTCCTTTCTGTGCTTTAATCCACTAGTGATTTCTTTCCTTCCTAAGGTGGAGAAGCCTTCACAGCGAATAGACCGAATAACAAAATGTACCTTTCTTTCTAAATACCACTCAATCTCATTTTAGGTACTCTTCCTAAATTAACTCATAATTTTAATTAAATAGATTGAAACAAAGGAGTTTAACTTATAAAAAGTGTTGCATCCTTTTACAATGCATAAGCTTAGCTAGACTCTAAGCTAATTTGATTTCTCTCTATTACAAACAAATGGCAAGTTGAGCGTTTGCTTTAGATTACTTGAAATTGGAATTTTTGAGTGTTGGGATTGCTTGTACTGTATTTTCAACTCTTAAGGAATTTTAGTTGATTCACCAAGTTTGAACATCTGCTCTAGTCTTCTATTTATTCTTGGAAGAGTTGGAAGTAACCGTTACAAACTTCTCGTTTTAACTTGTTCTTGAATTTCTCTTCTCTTCAGCTTTTGAATCTGCCTATTTGAAACATAATCTAGGATGTTTTAAAAAAGAATTTGAATGTTAAAGTGCGAGATCCGTTAATCTTGATGTGTTAAAAACTCATTTCTTCAAGCAAATCCGTTATGAGAGAGAGAGAGAGAGCGTGAGATGCAATGTGGAAGCTTGTGATTCGCTTCATTGTTAACGTTGCATAGCAGCGCGGAGACACTAGAAAAATAGTGCATGTCAGAAGATGCCTTTTACCTTGGACGCTAGCGAAGAATCTCTAACATTCCGTATTAAAACCTTTTGGTTGTGAGTACCATTTTAATATCTTCTTTAATTTCATCACTTTACTTGAAAAGCATCAATGGCATATTTCATCTCTCACAAACAGAGTTAAAGGCATGTGTGAGCGGGCGACACGGAGCGGTGGGCCGAGAGCGCGCGGGGTTCATAAGCGCGGTCCACCGGGGTGTTTGAAAAAGAAGAAAAGAAAAGCACCGGGTCTGGGACCCGGAAAAAAAAGTTTGAAAGAGAAAAAAGACGAAAATGTTTAAGATCGGTTCGAACCCGAATCCGCCATCTCTCCGTGTGGATTCGCCACCTGGATTAGCTCTTTCTAGGAATTAGAGTCTTGCGAGGCTTAACGTCCGGGGGACGGCCCACCAAGACACAGAGATTCGGGTCCGGGATAAGTTGCTTCTTTCTTAAGTGATCACAATATATTACATCTACAGAAAACCGTTTTCTTTTAATTGTGCATATTCGCACTTATGTCGTTTTTGACGTTAAATGCATGGTTCACGTATTGCGAAATAATAAAACATTCACAAAACGGAAAAATAAATCACCCACAAAAACAGTAAGTAAGTGCGGAAAGTAAATGCCGAAAAGTAAAATTACAAGGCTTCAAAAATCGGGGGATGCAACCACCCGCTAACCTATTATTTACATTTCCTGTAAAAAATGTGCAATACCTGAAGGAAAAAGTAAAATCCTAAACATACATCTAACATGCATCCATAAAAGTTAGCACAGGGGATATATCACGTATGCTCGATTTGGTTTTGGTGAGGCCCGTGTGACCTAATTAAAACATCGGCGATTTAAAGTTGTTAATTTAAATAAAAACAGCTCATTTTTATTTACATGTATGTTGGTCAATTTTATTAGTGAAAATGAC
>CATIWQ010204313.1:0-27366 GCA_949673415.1 Euphorbia schlechtendalii | reverse complement strand
TATACCAGGTATAATAACTATTATACCCGGTATAATAGTCAACATAACAAAGAATATCAGAGAAATATTTAAATCATTGAAGATAATGAAAATTATAAGATCTAGTTTGAAATTTCATATTCGAATAATGTAATAGACATTGTACCTAGTATAATACCTATTATACCAGGTATAATGTCTGTTATACCAGATATAATGTCTGTTATACCTGGTATAATAGCTGTTATACCTGGTATAATAACTGTTATACCTGGCATAATAACTATTATACCCGAAATTGGTGGTTATTCTTATGTTCACGTATTTTGAAAAATCAAAATTTAAATTCACGTTTTTTGAAAAATCAAAACTTAAAATGTAACATGCCCTACAATTATTTTGACTTTTTCCGATATTCCCATAAAAACCCCTATATAAAATATATTATGTTTCTCTGGTGGCCAACAACAACAATTCATATCTACTGCTTGTTCCTTTTTTTTAAAGAATCTACTAATTTTTCAATTGAAAGGAATCGAATTTATATATTAACTTAATCGTCACAAGAAAATTTCTAAATAGATCCGGAGTTTTTTGTGTACAAAATGTTGGTTTCCTTGCTAATTATCTATGGCAAAAGAATCACTTTCAAAAGATTTTAGCGTTCAGTGAATGAATAGTTTGAGTTTTGCTCGATCAAAGTTCAACCAAAGCTCTGTTAGGATTAGGGAATTACTCGAATGAATGTGAAATCGTGATCACACTATTTGAAATTATTTTTGTGATTCTATAAAATTTTTAATCGGATAAAATCAGAATATTATACAAGAACTTAGGATACAAAAAACATTGTGAATTTTCATACCGCCCTAATGTATGACCAATTTCAGGTTTTTATATTTGTCAAAGGGTTATGTCCAAAAGACAAATTTTCGGAATTATACAGGTGTATAATCCCGAAATACATGACTTTTCGGGAAAATGGTAAGTTTTTTGTCTAAAAAACATGACTTTTTGGGTGTAATAATAGAAATTTTTTCTGTTCGAGCTAACTTGGTAGCTCGACCCTAGCCGAAGGCGTTGCCCCTTGGACCCCGCTAGGGGTTGCCGCCCTTGGATCCCGCTGCGACGCTGCTCCCGGACCCTCAAATCATGATAAAACCCAAATAAGCATGCACTCTGCACTTTTCCGATTTGTTCGATAATATATCACGATAATATTTTATCAATTAATTAATCCAATTACTAACAAATTCAGCTTGATAAATTTCAACTCGAGTTGAAGATTAGTTTCAAACATAATTAAATCAAAGCTGAACTTCTTAATATTCGACTTGAAAGCTCACCAATAACCTCATATACTATATTTATTAGTTAATTTTTCTTCGAATTCATATATACATTGATATATAACAATAATGAATAATGATTGCCCGAATTTAATATTTATAGTATTATTATATTGAATAGTGAAATCATATAATTAGTTTTTGAATTAAAAATAGTAAAAACAAAATCAAGTATACCTGCTTATATTTCTATCTCCCTCTCCTGCGCTTCTTGAAAAACCTTTACGTAATAGTTTGACAGATTATTCAATTCTATCAAAAGCTTAAATTGGATTAAAACTTTCCAAAATCGAGACGAGGTAAGCACGATTATTTTCATCTTCGAATTGAACCTGTTTATGTAGGTTCGGTCTCGGTATGGTTTGTTAACTTTTCTACATAAAATTTATTATGATTAACAACAAAACATTTTATTTCTAAATTTTTTATTTATTAACCAAAATTTTTTTGAAAACCCCTTGGAGGAACGATGTGTCCCTCCAACGGAAAAAAGACTGGGGTTGATGAAAATTTCCTGGCGAACGTCTTAACTAGGTTGATATATCCGCTTACTTTCAAAACACCCACCCCTCTTTTCATTCAATTAAGTAGTTCTCAAGTTGAGAATTACAGAGTATCGTTACAAGCTAATAGTCTCGGATAACAATCAAGTCTGAAACCGAGACACTAATGACTTGCTTATTACATAAATAAACCAACATAAGTGTAAGCTTGAATTGAAGATATCATCCATCTATGTAACTTCGTCAAAGATTCAAATTTTTCGCCTCTTCCAAATTAGCCATGTGATTATAAACCACAATGATATGCCGAACTTGCCCATAATGTCAGCCTTAAACAATGTGTGCCATATCTCTAAGAAGCTGACAGCTATACTTGGAAACGGGAATGCCGACCCCAACCAATTCAGCACCGATATCCAAGTTTTCCTGCTTTGCTCACAATGCAATAGAACGTGATCTAGAGTTTCCGGTTCAACACAAGTGGGGAAGCGATCAATCACAATTGTGTTACAACCTCTCGAAATAAGGAATAAACTAGTCGGTAACCAGCCATCCAAAGAACCGAATCTTTGACCAAATCTTTGGCAGTAGACAAAGCTTCAAAAAGACATCAAAGTCCTTATTTGGTCGTGGCGAAGCATGGTAGAAATCGATATAAAAAAAGGCAAGAGAGTAGGTGCTTTGGTGGCCGATTACTCAAAGAAATTTTTCATGAGATGCGTTGAAGGACAATAGCCCATTGGCCGAGAGAATGCTTGGACATGAAATACAGATCCAGCTCTTTAATTGTGCACGACGTTCTTGTGATGAAAGTTGAAGGTTTTTAGTCTAAAATAGCCTCGAGAAAGCACCTGCACCAAAGATATATCTACAGCCGACTTCAATTGAACAATTCAACATGTTGCATGCGGAAAATAAATCCAGAAAAAGAGACCGAAGTGGTTGGTTTGAAGTCTAATTATCATTCCATAATGAAGCTGAAATTTCGTTTCCAATACTATTTCGATAATTAGTCTGGAAAAAGTCCCAAAAGCCTACGTTACCAACACAACACCAAACAACATTCGACCACATGGCAGATAGACAAGTTAAGTCTGCGGCTGCCAAGTCTTCCCAATAGTAACAATCATACCTTCCAAAGCAATGGAGAAACCAAATCGAGTCACGATCAACTTACCTAATCTTCTAAACCCATTTAATTAGTAAGCTACAATTAATAAGTTTGAAATACTGAATATATAGACCACCTAGTTGCTTAGGTAGTTTTATCGTGTCCCAACTTAATTTGCAAATACCATTCGTGCTTGAATTTCCATGACATAGAAAGTTTCTCATCAAACTTGTCAATTTTGAAATTATACCATCAGACATTTTATTGATTGACAATAAATAAATGGGAAGTGAAAAGAGTACCGATTTTATGAGAGTTTGATGACCGTGTATGATAGACAACTTTCTTTCCAATTTGCTAGTCACTTCTTGAATTTGGCCACAAGTGGTTCCCAACTGTTAGACATGATGTGGGCGGTATATCTTAATTAGTTATAATGTACATATAGTTTTGGATTATTATTAATTATAATTAAAGCATCTTTTTTATTTATCAATGCTTTTAATTTATATATCTCGCTAGTATCATACATATGTGTAATATATATGCGCATTGATAAGACAAAGTCCATGAATACTTCATAGTGTAAAAGTGCGAGGACATAGTGGGAGCTATGTGGTTTGAAAAGTACACATACATGTTACTATGAATAGTTTAAATATCCCTAGCCATATTTTCATTGAGACTGGACATCAATGAAGTGGACAGACAAGCATGTGTATAGGCTTACTCCTTGGATTAAATCCAAGTAGCCGATCTCACGAGCTGAAGGTGGTACCTTGAGTTAACACATGAATGTATTCGGGTAATACATTGGAGACCACTACAATACAAACAATAAAAAATTACTATATCTATGTGTTGGTGTCATTTCTTATTGTAGTAGCAGTACAAGTATCCTCAGACTTGAAATACTAGTTACCTTTTTGTAGGAGTTGCTATACTTTGGGTCATACTTATTCATTCACTGGTGATCAGGATCACATGGGTAACTAATGGTATAGTGATGATCACATGTTGGTAAACCGAATCAAGATGGGATCCATCGCTTCTGATATAGTGATATAGTGGGAGATGTACCTTAGGGCCCCTTTGTTCGCCACTTTTCTACTGATAATATAAAAGTTCTAAATATGAACAGGTATTGTCAGTACCGCTTATCAAATAGAAAAATGATGATAACTGCAAGTATACATTTGCGATGTAGTTTTAAAAGATATCGATCCCATAGGGAAAGAATTTGGTTCTAAGGATCAACTAGAGTTACGGAACAAAAGAAAATAAAATAAGTTGAAGGTTTTGAATGGTAGACTGATGAATGGACAGATAGAAGAATAGATTAGAAAAGATGAAAAGCATGTAGATATTCCCTAAGAACAAGTATAGTGGAGTAAATTATGCAAAATAATCAAGAATGTTTTATGCACTAGATAACTTCAACAAACTTGGTTCTAGATGCCCAAATATCCTATAATTCACCGTAGAGCAACACATGAAATGACTTTTCTAAATCTAGGGTAAACGAATTATGACACTTATAAAAACCTGGACACAATAATACTATGCTTAGTACGGGTCACTCTCACATAGCCATATTTAGCAAGTACTACTCCAAAAATGTTGGCTCACTAAATAGCATTATAATCACAGATCTAGTGATTATACACAATCTTGTTAAACCCGAAACTACTCTTAAAGTAAACTTGAAAGCATATAACTTCATTAATATAAGTGACGCAAGGCAAAATATTCGTCATGACACATAGACATATCATAAACTTCAAATTAGAAAGTATAAGTAGAAAACAATGTAAAGTTGTAAGGTATGCAAGTGAAAGCTAAAGTTGATCAAACTGTATCCACTCTTTAATGGGAGTCATCAATTCCCGCAATTCATGCGTCTACTTTAAATTCGGTCTCGACTCGTACAGAACCTGCTTTAGGATGTTATTCTTTGTGAATATTGAACAAATGAATGTTGAAGAACAGAAACTTTTTTTAATAAGTGCTTTGCAATTACACTCATACAACAATCGCTTGAATTTGTGGAGAAATCTAGTGATTGAAACAAAAATCAAATAACTTATACATTTTTCTCTCTAACACTCTCAACTTGGTGAAATCTATATAACTTTCACTCTCTATCTATCATGTATCATGCCATACATGTCTTATACCATCTGCTGCTTACCACTCGAAATGGTTGATTTGGACCTCTATTTATAGAGTGTGAAAGGTTGCGTTTATCCAAATGAATAGTCATATCCATTGGTGAAGGGTTGCATCATCTTCAATTTGATTGGATGCAAGATTTCATCCTTATCTTCAATGGATAGGCACCTTTTCGTGGTTGCATTATCTCTAAATGGTGTCTCTTCGCCTGACAGTTGATGGCAGTTGATTGTTCTTATGTGGTGGTTGGAAGTTGAGAAGAGTTTATTAAATCCCTCACTATTCGCGAGCGTGACATACATGTCGCGATCGTGAATGTAAGTTGGTAACTGACTGTTTATGAAGAATGATAAGTCATGATCACGATAGATAGTCGCGAGAATGATTTGGCCATTTGCGAGTAGGAATCACGATCATGACATGGTTGTGACTTATGCTTTTCTTCATGATTCTTCTTTGCAACTTTACCGATCTTTGACAACTTCGATCCTAAGCCAATTCCTTGCATTCCACACATCTTTTTGCACCATTTTCACTCTTTTTGCATAGAATTCCATCTTTGATCATTTCACTCTAAAGATTCACCTAGTTTCTGCACTTGCATAAAAAAAACTACATACCACTTGAAATCTTTTATATGAAGTAAAAAATTACTCTAAATCACATCATTTTATGAGTAAAAATATCAAGATAATAAGTGTAATTATACACTTATCACACCCCCACACTTAAATTTTGCCTTGTCATCTAGGTATACACAACAGAAATGTATAAAAAAGTAATTCAAGTTCGTACCTCATTGGTAAAAGACTATTGTAGTGAGTACCACATTCCCACGTTGCTTAATGTTCAAGTAAAGTATAAGAAATTTCCCACAAATTTTTAATGTACAATTTATATAGTCCAGTTGTAAACCTTTGCTCTTAATGGAGGGCCAATCGAATTGCATCTTCATATAAGCGTTATATGCTTGCTCGAATATTTCCTTCTCTCAAGTATAGCATAAAATATAAAGGACAAAGGGAGCACACTTTTAAAAGATTAATCTCAAGGCATATTTAGGTAACCTAGGATGCTAAACACTCTTAGTGGTTACATTTTATGCTCCATACCACTCTCCCCTTTTCTTAGTGGTTACATTTTATGCTCCATACCACTTTCTCTCATTTTTAAGCATATGTTTTTGAAGTACAGATTTGTACTTTGCACCCATTTTTCGTCTATGCTACTTTTTCTTTTTTTCCAATCATTGAATGGTTGCAGTTTCTACAATGTATAATTCCTCACCTTTTGAATAACTTATTGGTTATCCTCTATTTCTTTTGATTTTCTCTCAATACTCTCATCCTTTATTGATCACTTTCAAAATATTATACCTATAGTTTCCCTACACTTTAAACACACTTAATACTTATAGGACGTATTCGAGAATAGCATAAAAAAACTCATAGAAAGAACACTACTAGATATTACTCAACTCAAAACTTATCGGTAGCATTAAACTAAAACTATATAACTTATACTAATTCATGTTGAAATTAAATATATATCGAAACTTACTTGAAATGTTGCTATTGAATGTTACTCACCACTCATCCTTGCCAAATGCTAAATGTTGTGCCAATCTACTAAAGTGCTCACACTCTCAATGTGCGATCATACTCAAAACAAAAATTGTTGTTCGAAATTTGCACCAGCATGGAACTTGTACATGGAACTTGTAATACATAACACTCACAATAACCTTGGAACATATGTTAGTATAGTATAGGTATAAATAAGGTATAAACAACACAAAATCACGAAAATTTTTCATTTTTCAATTTTATTTGATTTATACATTATTATTTGCCATATCTTCCAAAAACATGTTAATAATAAAATATAAATACTTAAAACAAAAAATAAAAAATCAAAATAAATAAATATAATTGACACATAAATGTAATTGTCCGTTCTCCAGCAATTTGATCTCTAGAATGCACTTCCCTTCCCCGGCAACGACGCCAAAAACTTGTTCGCCACTTTTCTACTAATAATATAAAAGTTCTAAATCTGAACAGGTGTTGTCAGTATCGCTTATCAAATAGAAAAATGATGATATCTACAAGTATACAGTTGCAATGTAGTTTTAAAAGATATCGATCCCACAGGGAAGGAATTCGATTTTGAGGATCAACTAGAGTTACAGAACAAAAGAAAATAAAATAAGTTGAAGGTTTTGAATGGTAGACTGATGAATGGACAGATGGAAGAACATATTAGAGAAGATGAAAAGAATATAGATATTCCTTAAGAGCAAGTATAGTGGAGTATATTACGCAAAATAATTAAGAATGTTTTATGCACTAGATAACTTTAACAAACTCCGTTCTAGACGCCCAAATATCCTTTAATTCACCGTAGAGCAACACATGAAATGACTTTTCTAAATCTAAGGTAAACGAATTATGACACTTATAAAAACCTGGACAATAATAATATTATGCTTAGTACGGGTTGCTCTCACATAGCCATATTTAGCAAGTTACCACTCCAAAAATGTTGGCTCACTTAATAGCGTTATGATCACAGATCCAGTGATTATACACAATCTTGCTAACCTTGAAACTACTCTTAAAGTCAACTTGAAAGCATATAGCTTCATTAATATAAGTGACGCAAGACAAAATACTCGTTATGACACATAGACATATCATAAACTTCTAACTAGAAAGTATTAGTTGAAAACAAAGTAAATTTTTAAGGTATGCAAGTGAAAGCTAAAGTTGATCAAACCGTATTGACTCTTTAATGGGAGTCGTCAATTCCCGCAATTTCTGCGTCAACTTTGAATTCGATTTTGGCTCGTACAGAACCTCCGTTAGGATGCTATTCCTTGTGAATATTAAACAAATGAATGTTGAAGAACAAAAACTTTTATTGATAAGTGCTCCGCAACTACACTCATACGACAATCACTTTAATTTGTGGAGAAATCTAGCGATTGAAACATGAATCGAATCACTTATACATTTTTCTCTCTAACACTTTGAACTTGGTGAAATCTATATAACTTTCACTCTCTATCTATCATGTATCATGCATTACATGTCTTACACCATCTGTTGCTTGTCACTCAAAATGGTTGATTTGAACCTTTATTTATAGAGTGTGAAAGGTTGCATTTATGCAAACGAATAGTCATGTTCATTGATGAAGGGTTGCATCATCTTCAATGTGATTAGATGCAAGATTTCATCCTTATCTTCAATGGATAGGCACCTTTTCGTGGTTGCATTATCTCCAAAAGGTGTCTCTTCACCTGATAGTTGATGTTGGTTGATTGTTCTTATCTGGCGGTTGGAAGTTGAGAAGAGTTTATCAAACCCGTCACGATTCGCGAGTGTGACATACATGTCACGATTGTGAATGTAAGTTGGTAACTGACTGTTTGTGAAGAATGATAAGTCACGATCACGATAGATAGTCGCGAGAGTGATTTGGCCAATCACGAGTAGGAATTACGATCGTGACATGGTCGTGACTTATGCTTTTCTTCATGATTCATCTTTACAACTTTACCGATCTTTGACAACTTCGATCCTAAGCCAATTCCTTGCGATCCTAAGCCAATTCCTTGCATTCCATGCATCTTTTTGCACCTTTTTCACTCTTTTTGCATAGAATTCCATCTTTGATCATTTCATTCCCAAGATCACCTAGTTTCTGCACTTGCATAAAAAAACAACTACATACTACGTGAAATCTTTTATATGAAGTATAAAATTACTCTAAACCACATCGTTTTTTGAGTAAAAATATCAAGATAATAAGTGCAATTATACACTTATTACCCTTGTTGAAGAGACACACTCATAATCCTCTAATCAAAGTATAAAATTGATGGAATGGGTTTTCTAGTCAATCTTGATACATTATGGTGAGTGGTGTTCTTCATGAACTAGTTTAATTCTAGGATAGCTACGGCTATTACATGAGCTAACACTTAATCCCAGCTCAATAAACTAGATGGTACTTAACCTGATGGAAGGAGTGTATTACATTGGTTACTACTACAGAACCGTATTAAGTCATAGGCACATGACGTTCGAGTATCGGGGAATCATAAGCCTTTGCTTGAAAACCCATTTGATTGTCTAGACTTATCGAGTTCCATATCGGTCCAGAACATTGAGCCTAAAGGGTCCCGAAATGGGAAGCCAAGTTTAGGTTAACCTCTAGCAGCTCTATACTTTTCGAGATCCTATGAGGTCACACACTTTAGGTCTTTATTGGACTAAGTAAAGAACCTATAGATTGGGTCTATGCCAAGAATGTTTAGTTGTCAAATTCGTTAGAAGAATTATCAATTGGTTGGATCAAATAAATAATTAAAAGGAATAAAAGAGAAAATAGGGAAAATTGCACGGAGTGGAGTAAGGGATTTTTTCCTGTTACGATCGGGGCCAGCTTGGCTACCCCAAAAACTAAAAAAGCTCGCAGGCTGCTAGCACATGGGGAAACCCCGCACGCTAGTGGGTTAAGTCCCCGCAAGTGCTTGCACGGGCCTACCGGGCAAGCCCGCAAGCTTGGACTTACGGGGATGGGAATATTCCCATACCACATATTTTTTTAGGGTTAGTCTACCACTCCCCCTCTCCCTATAAATAGGCCCCCCTCTCTCATTATTCCACACTTCAGCTTAGCCATTCTCTCTGAGTTCGACATCTCTTTCTTCGTGATTTATGCAAGATCCTCCAAGAGTTTCTCTAAGCAATGAAGAATTCTTTAGAAAGCTCATTTTATTTTGAAGTGAGCCTTCTTAGTTTATATTTTTGGGTTGGTCTTTAAGCGATCTGGCAGCTTTTATCTACTAATGAGTTCTACCTCAATGAGGTTTTGGTCGGTGATGATCCGTGTGGATCAATAATAGAGACTATCCTAGTTTGGAGGCTTGTGCTAACGGAGTTATGCCAAATTTCTCTAAAGGAACGCCTCATCCAAATAAAGAGAAGCATGCATCAACTGGTAATTTTCTAAACTTAGATGCTAGGGTTTCTTTTATAAGTTTTATAAACCTATTGGCATCTATGGAATGTTTCAACTTAGATTATATCAATCATGGTATGCTTAGGAGATCCTTTAGGGGTTAATTTTAAGTTTTGAAATTCCACTTTTGATAAGTCTATAATTATACTTATTATCACAATATTTTCAATTATAAAATGATATGGTTTAAAGTAATTTTATACTTCATATAAAAGATTTCAAGTGGTATGTAGCTGTTTTTTATGTAAATGTAGAAACTAGGTGAATATTGGGAGTAAAATGATCAAAGATCGAATTCAATGTAAAAAGAGTGAAAAAGGTGCAAAAATATGCGTGGAACATAAGGAAATTGCTCAGGATCGAAATTGTGAAAGATCAGTAAAGTTGCGAAGAAGAAACATGAAGAAATACACATTTCACGATCGTGACACCCATTCACGATTGCGACTTGTCATTCTTCGCAAGTAGAAAGTTTCCAACCAATAGTCACGATCGTGACACATACATCACGCTCGTGACTTATGACTGTTATTGGTTAACTCATCTCAACCACCAACTACCGGATAAGAACGATCAACCACCATCAACCGCCATTAACTGCCAACCAAAAAGACACCTTTTGGAAGTCAACCAATCATGAAAAGGTGCCTTTCCATTGTTGATGAGGATTAATCTTTGCATCCAATCATATTGAAGTGATGCAACACTTCGCCAATGGATATGACTCTTCATTTGGATAGACGCAACCCTTTGTACTCTATAAATAGAGTTCAAATCAACCATTTTTGGTAGATTAGAGATAGAATGAATTGTAGTATGTGTGATACATATTAGATAATTAAAATAGTATAGATTTCGCTACGTTTAAAGTTATAGTGAGAAAAATGTATAAGTGATTCGATACTTATTTTGATCACTAGATATCTACATAAATTCGAGCGATTTTTGTATGAGTGTAATTGCAAAGCACTTATCAATAAAATTTTTCATTCTTCAACATTCTTTTATTCAAAATTCACAGAGAATAGAATCCTAGCAGAGATTCTATATGAGTCGAGATCGAATTCAAAGTAGACGCAGGAATTGTGAGAATTGACGACTCCCATTAAAGAGTGGATACGGTTTGATCAACTTTAGCTTTCACTTGCATACATTACAACTTTACTTTGTTTTCTGCTTATACTTTCTATTTCGAAATTTATGATATGTCTATGTATCATAATGAGTATTTCGTCTTGCATCATTTATAGTAATGAAGTTATATGCTTTCGAGTAAACTTTAAGAGTAATCTTGAGGTTAACAAGATTATTTATAGTCACTAGATCTGTAATTATAATGCTTTTTAGTGAACCAACATTTTTGGAGTAGTAACCTACTAAATATGGCTATGTGAGAGCGACCCGTACTAAGCATAGTAATATTGTTATCCATGTTCTTATAAGTGTCATAATTCATTTACCCTAGATTTAGAAAAGTCATCTCATGTATTACTCTGTTGTGAATTATTGAATATTAAGGCATTTAGAACCGTATTTGTTAAAGTTATCTAGTGTATGAAATCTTCTTGATGATTTTGCATGTTTTTCTCTACTATACTTGTTCATAGGGAAATTCTATATAGTTTACATCTTCTCTAGTCCGTTCATGCATCTATGTATTCATCAGTCTATCAGCCAAATCATCCAACCCCACAAATTATGTTATTTCATTTGTTCCGTAACTCTAGTTGGTCTTTAGAACTAAATTCATTCCCTGTGGGATCGATATCTTTTTAAAACTACATCGAAACTGTATACTTGCAGTGGTAATCATTTTTCTATTTGATAAGCGGTATTGACAACACCTGTTCGTATTTTGAACTTTTATTTTATTGGTAGAAAATTGGGGAACAAGGTTTTTGGCACCGTTACCCAATATAAGCCTATCGGAACGAGTATAGTCAAAATCTTGTGATCAGCCTTGCAATGTTGAATGTTCAATTTCTATCTTGATTAATCACCAGCGTTAACAAAGCCTACCTTATGCTATGCATGATTGATTATAATATGTTAAAATTGATGTTTTCTATGAATTGATTAAAGTATGATATGCATGACTTAAGTTTCAATTTCTGTTATAGAAAATGATATGATAACTTGGTTAAGGTATTGCTCAAACTTAGTCTAGGTGATTATCATATAAATTAGTAATGTTTTACCACACGTGTTAGTGCTTTAATTGAGGCTCATCCCATACTTCACTCAATTAAAGAACAAAATCTTTAAATCATAGTTGTCCGTAGTACGACAATCAAAGTTCTCGTGGTTATTTTGGCAAGGATTGGATTTGGGTGCTCATTCACTTTAAGGGGGCCTCTCCTACCTGGAAATTTCCATCGATATTAGGTTCAAGAGTACCCAAGGGACTTTTATGACTTAGTTGATTTCTAGTATTGGAATTGGATTCCGCATATGGTTTTACAAACGTGGTTTAAGTTATTAAAATAAAACTTATAAACATAGGTGCAAGAACTTAAACATGGACCTTGTTTGTTTTGCATGCTATGTAGAGTCTTGGCATAATGGAATGATTATGATGTACCACTCTTGAGCATGTTCCTTTAGAGTTAATAATTCCAAATAGCCCGGAATTATTATTATCATAATCATAACCATCGTATAAGACCTAGACTATGGCAAGACCAGTGGCACCAATAAAATCCCTACAACAATATTAAGGTATTAGGTTTTCTCCCCATCATAAGTCAGGATACGAACCATATTAACGGATGTAAGCACATGTACAATATGCCTTCCCTTAACTTGTGTTTGGTCATGAGACTAATGGGGTTAATGCCTTAACCAAAATGGGTTAGTTTTCCATATCATTGGAGCTAATGCCAGATTGGAGACACATTTAAGGAGTCGTAAAATTAGGTAGGAAAGTCTCGAGAAAAGAACTCAAATGGATTAACAATTGAATGAGATGCAAATGGACGTGTTCCAACCAAGGTTATCTTGTTGCGGCTTGACCTGCTATAGTGGGGGTCATGATGAGTGACTATGGATGCTACCTACTAAGGAAGATTGGTCAGACCAAATTTCTCGAATTTAAATAGAAGGGGTTATTTGAATGTCGAGAAAATAGTAAGATTTATGTATTTAACTAAAGACCTTATATTTAATGCATGTACATACACTAGTGTCTAAAAAAATTCTATCTTATATCTAAGTTTAACAATGAATCTGAACATAAATCTCTGTCCGGTACTTGATAATAAATTAATAGGGATCAACTTTGACGACTCATTCAAAGCTCTTAGAAAGGAGCTTGAGAAAAGCCACATGGAATATGTCCTACATAAACCCAAACAAGTCAATCCTGATGCTGAGGCTTCTATCCAAGAGAAAGAAGCATATCTTAAGCACAAGAAGAATGCTTTCGTAGTGTCACTAGTGATGCTCAAAACCATGACCTTGAGGCTTAAGAATAAGCATGAAGGTATGGACCTAAAATCCATGATGATTCATCTCAAAAAGCTTCATGAGGGCATGAGAATAGAATGGAATGAAATAATGAGATTCTTCTATACCTTTGGGAAAAAAGATGGGATCTTGGCCACTAAGGGATGCATAGAATACTTTCAGTATCCAAGGAGATTGTCTCATATAGGAGTTGAGACAGATTCCAAGCATGACATACAGATTATAATAGAAAATCTATCTGATAAATATTCACCTTTTGTGAAAGATTGTCTTATATCAAGAAAGAACAAGAAGACATTTGAGTTTATTAAGAAACTTACAAGTTTTGAAGAAGCTCTAAGGGGTAGAGGAACATGTACCTTGGAAAGTAAAACTTGGATCAAAGGTAAAGGTTTAAAACCTATCAACATGAAGGTAAAAAATGTGGTTATTAAAAAGGAGAAGCCCGACGGAATATATTTTGTGTACGGAAGGCTCCGACACTAGAAATGTGATTCCAAGGCTCTAATTTCTAAACAAGTGAAGAAGAAACCAAGTGAGGTATCTACTTCAGGTATGTTCATGATAGAGAGTTTCTCTACAGTTCTATATGAGTCTACTTGGGCATTGGATACTGGTTGTGGTACTCATATCTGTACTTCTATACAAGGATTGTGGAATGTTAGAAGACTTGTAAAGAGGGAAATGGACCTAAGAGTTGGAAATGGAGTATGGGTTACTGCAATAGTTGTAGGGACATATAGCCTTCGATTGCCTAGTGGCCTAGTTTTAGTTTTGAACAATTGCTATTATATTCCTGCTATCACTAAGTATATTATTTCTGTTACTCATTTAGCAACAGAGGGATTTGAAATTTCATTTTCTAATAATAATTGTCAAATTTGACATAATAATGTTCTTTATGCTTGTGGAATATCTTTTGATGGAATTTATGTTCTAGATACTAAAACTCAAATTCTAAATATGAACATTGTTAAGAAATTGAGATTGGATATTGTGAAATCCTCATACTTATGGCATTGTCTTCTAGGCCATATAAATGAGACTCGTTTAACTAAGTTACACAAATATGGTGACTTGGGTCCAATGGAATGGGAATCCTATGGTGCATGCGAACTTTGTTTTAAAGGAGAAGATGACTAAGAAACCTTTCAAAGGAAAAGGTCAGCATGCCACTAGCACCATGGAAATAATACATTTCAATGTATGTGGTCCAATGAGTGTTAAAACACATAAGGATTTTCTCTATTTCATAACCTTTATTGATAATTATTCACGATATGGTTATCTATACCTTATGAGGCACAAGTCTGACAGTTTTGAAAAATTTAAAGAGTTCAAAACCGAAGTAGAGAAACAACTTTGGAAAAGTATCAAGGCCCTTTGATCTGATCGAGGCGGTGAATACTTAAGCTAAGAGTTTCATGATTATCTAAGGGATAGTGGTATTTTTATCCCAATGAACACCTCCTTATACACCCCAACACAATGGAGTGTCAGAAAGGAGAAACTGAACCCTACTCGATATGGTTCGATCCATGATGAGATAAGAAGAACTCAACAGATCCTTTTAGGGTTATGTACTTGAGAGTGTAGTTTATATTCTAAATAGAGTGCCCTCTAAATTAGTTGATCAAACACCATACAAATTGTGGTATGGTAAGAAACCATCTCTTTCTCACCTAAGAGTTTGGGGATGTCCTACTTGTGTAAAGAGGACAAGTTCAGATAAGCTAGATGTTAAGTCTAATAGGTGTCTATTTGTAGGTTACCTTAAGGAGACTATGTGGTATACCTTTTATGATCTTAAGGAATAAAAAGTCCTTGTTTCCTGAAATGCTCAATTCCTCGAGTAGGAGAATATAATTGCGAAAAGCTAGTGGGAGCAATCTCGAGTTAGGCACTCAAGAAGATCAAACAGACAATCAACTGATTGTTCCTGCACCTGTTATACAAGAAAGTGTAAGCATTGAACAACCTATTATAACACTGACATTGCATAGGTCAGGTCGGGCTCCAATCGCTCCCGGGAGATACGGGTCATCACTTATGATAAACATCTCTTCCTTATGGAAGATGATGGGCCCATGACTTATAAAGAGGCAATGGAAGGCTCAAAGTTTGATAAATGGTTTGCAACCATGAAGTCAGAGATGGACTCCATGTACGAAAATCAAGTCTGGAGCTTAATTGATGCTCCAAGTGGAATTAAGCCCATAGGATGCAAGTGGGTTTACAAGAAGAAAACTGACATGGATGGTAACATAATTACCTATAAAGTAAGGTCGGTTGCAAAAGGTTATAGTAAAAAAGAAGGCATTGACTATGATGAAACCTTTTCACCAGTGGCCATGCTTAAGTCTATCAGGATACTCCTTACCATCGCTGCTCATTACGATTATGAGATTTGGCGGATGGATGTGAAAACAACATTCCTTAATTGGAATCTAGACAGGGATGCGTATATGGCATAACCTGAGGGTTTTACATTTAAGGATGGCTCGAAAGTATGCAAGTTGTAGAAATCCATTTATGGACTTAAGCAAGCATCAAAGAGTTGGAAAATTAGTTTTGACAAGATAATCAGAGAAATTGGTTTTGTGTCAAATGCTAATGAGCTTTATGTATATAAGAAGGCTAGTGAGAGTGTGGTCATTTTCCTTGTATTATATGTTGATGACATATTGCTGATAGGAAATGATATTCCTTTTCTTTAGATAGTTAGGTCATGGTTGTCAAAGAAGTTCTCCATGAAAGACCTTGGAGAAGTAGCTTTTATACTTGGTATAAAGATCTACCAAGATAGATCTAGAAGGCTGCTAGATCTTTCACAAAGTACATACATAGATAAAGTTTTGGCTAGATTTAACCTTGAGCAGTCAAGAAAGGGCTATCTCCCAATGTCTCACGGGATTAACCTTTCTAAATCTGAGTGTCCAAGAACACATGAAGAGAGACTGCGCATGAATGGAATACCCTATGCCTCAGCAATAGGATCCATCATATATGTTAAGGTATGCACTCAGCCTAAAGTCTCACATGCGTTGAGCGTCATGAGCAGATATCAATCAGACCCAAGTGAGAAGCACTAGATGGCTGTCAAAACTATTTTTAAATACTTATGACCAAGGATATGTTTTTAGTTTATGGAGAAGGTGATCTCTCTATGAAGGGATACACCAACGCGATTTTTTAGTTTGACAAGGAGGACGATTACAAGTCCCAGTAAAGGTATGTGTTTATGTTAAATAAAGGGGTAGTTGTTTGGAAAAGTTTCAAATAGGATACGACCGCCTATTCAACAACAAATCTAAGTATATATAGCTATTTCAGAAGCAGCTAAGCAAGCTGTCTAGCTTAAGGGATTTATTGGTGATCTCAATATGGTGTCCAACATTATAAATCCAATAGCAGTGTATTGTGATAATAATGGGTCTATTGTTTAGGCACAGGAACCAAGGTCTCATTAGAGAAATCGACATGTACTTAGAAAATACCATCTCATTCAGGAGATAGTAGCTAGAAAAGATATAAACTTAGAATACATCCCAATTGATTAGAATCTAGTGAATGGGCTAACTAAGCCATTGACTTAGGTTAAACATAACCGGCATATTAATGAGTATGGTATGAAGCACATGGGTAATTGGCTCTAGTGTTTATGGGAGATTGTTAGACATGATGTATGCTCTACAAGAAATTAGGGTGATATTTCTTAATTAGTTGTAATGTACAAACCGTTTCAAATTATTATCAATAATAATTAAGACATCTTTGTTATTTATCAGTGCTTTTAATTTACGTATCTTGCTGGTATCATATATATATATATATGTGTGTGTGTGTGTGTGTGTGTGTGTGTGTGTGTGTGTGTGTGTGCATGTGTAATATATATGTGCATTGATAAAACAAATTCCATGACTACTTCATAACGTAAAAGTGTGAGGATATAGTGGGAGTTATGTGGTGTGAAAACTGCACATACATATTACTATGAATAGTCTAAATATCCCTAGTCATTGTTTCATTGAGACTGGATATCAATGAAGTGGACAGACTAGGATGTGTAGGCTTACTCCTTTGATTAGATCCAAGCAGTCAATCTCACAAGTTGAAGGTGGTACCTTGAGTTAACACATGAATGTATTTGGGTAATACATTGGAGACCGCTATAAGACAGACACTCGGAAATTACTATAGCCATGTGTTGATGGCATGTCTTATTACAGTAGTAGCATAAGTATTCTCATACCTAAGATACTTGTTACCTTATGTAGGATTTGCTATATTTTGGGTCATAATAATTCATACTCTGGTGATTAGGATGATATAGGTGATTACGGGTATAGTGATGATCACATGTTAGTAAGCCGAGTAATCAAGATGGGATCCATCGCTTCTGATATAGTGATATAGTGGGAGATGTACTTTAGGGCCCCTCGTTGAAGAGACACACTCATAAACCTCTGATCATAGTATAGTATTGATAGAATAGGTTTTTTTGGTCAATCTTCATACATTATGGCGAGTGGTGTTCTTCGTGAACATGTCTAATTCCAAGATAACTACGTCTATTACATGAGCTAACACTTAGTCAGAACTAAATAAACTGGATGGTACTTAACCTGATGGAGGGAGTGTATTGTATTGGTTACTGTAGAACCTTATCAAGTCACAGCCATGTGACATTATATTTCATCGTCTAGAGAATTGGGTTCCATATCGATTTGGAACACTAAGCCTAAAGGTTCCCGGATGGGAATCTAAGTTTAGGTTAACCTCTAGCGATTTTATACTTCGGGATCCTATGCAGTCATACACTTTGGGTCTTTATCAGACTAAGCAAAGAACGTATAGACTGGGTCTATGCCGAGAATGTTTAGTTGTCAAATTCTTTAGAAGAATTATTAATTTGTTGGACCAGATTAATAATTAAAGGGAATAAAAGAGAAAATAGGGAAAATTGCATGGATTGTAGCAAGGGAAATTTTCCCATCGTGAGTGTGCTCTAAATGAACATAGGATGTTTAGAGTGGGGCCGACATGGTTACCCCATGAGCTGAAAAGATCACGGGCTGCTAGCGCACAGGGAAAGCCCACGCACGCTAGCTGGTTGTAGGCCGTAAGCGCTGCCCATGGCAGCGCTTGCGCGTGGCACGCAATCCAGCAAGCTTGGCCTTGCGGTAAGGCCTGCAGGCAAAGCTTACGGTACAAAGCAAGCCTATTAAGGCTTGCCTTGTGCAGCCCACGGGTCCAAGGGACCCACGCGGCCGACCTGATTGTGGGATGGGAATATTCCCATCCCACATAGTTTTTGAGGGGGAGTCTACCACTCCCCCTCTCTCTATAAATAGGCCTCCCCTCTCTCAGTATTCCACATTTTATTTCAGCTTTTCTCTCTGAGTTCAACATCTCTTTCTTCATGAGTTTTTCGAGATACTACACAAGTTTCTCCAAGCAATGAAGAATTCTTTAGAAGGCTCTTTTTATTTTGAATTGAGCCTTCTTAGTTTATATTTTCAGGTTGGTCTTTGAGCAGTCTAGCAGTTGCAGTCTACTAACAAGTTCCACCTCAACTAGGTTTTGGTCAGTGAAGATCTGTGTGGATCAAACATAGAGGCTATCCTTGTTTGGAATGCTAACAGAGTTCTGTCGAATTGCTCTAAGGGAACACCACATCCAAAAGAAAGAGAAGCAAGCATCAACTGGTAATGTTCTAAACTTAGATGCTAGGGTTTCTTTTATAAGTTTTATAAACCTATTGGAATCTATGGAATGTTTCAACTTAGATTATATCAATCATGGTATTCTTAGGAGATCCTTTAAGATTCATTTTAAATTTTGAAATTCCGCCTTACAAAGTTACATGTTCAATTACTGTCTTGATTAACTAGCACCAATAACTAATGGGTAGCCATTTACAACAAAGGGGAATTCCCAAGTAACCTATTGGAATTTTCCAATCTGATAACAGAGAAGAGAGGCGTAATTACTCATAACCAAATATGCTACGTTTATGCCAAGTAGAGAGCTTTTGTGATAGTTAATTCGCAACTCAGAGATCAACTCAAAGCACTTGAGGATGCGCACCAATGATGGAATTAAGCCCACGTCAGCTAGAAGAAAGCAAAATGTATCGTTTACGAATTGTAGCAATGATATATCTAGAAGCGTGCTCTCTAGTTTGAAACCCGGAAGTAATCCCTCATTGATATTATGATCAATTAATTTCTTCATCCCCTCCGCCACCAAAACAAAAATAAATGGTGAAAAAGGATCACCTTGTTTAACTCCCTTCCGAAGATGAATAGGATCACATGGTGAACCATTAATAAGAATTGATGTGGTCGAATTACTTCTACAATTAGACAGCCAAGAAACCCATTTTGAATAAAATCCCATTTGGATTAGAATCGAAATAATATCGAAAGCTTTATGGAAGTCAAGCTTCAAAATGAAACAAGAATGACGTTGTTTATGAATCGAATGAATAAATTTCGAAGCCAAGAATGAGCACTCATGAATACTTCTCCCTTTTAAAAAAGCAAATTGGTTTTCGAAAATTAACGAAAGCAGAATAGGCTAGAATCTCATGGCTAATACCTTTGTGACCATCTTATAAATGCAATATGTCGGTAATTGAAAAGTGCCGCTAAGCCCTCTACTTTAGGCAATAAAACCATGAACAAACTCTTAATAGAGTTTTGTAACATTGCTATCATGTGAAGAGTGTCGAAGATTTTTATTATCTCATCCTTCGTAAACTCCCAAATAAGCTTATAAAAACAGAAATTAAAATCGTCGGGTCCCGGAGACTTATTTTTCCCACTTTTACAATTACTTACCACACCTCTTCAATAAAAAATGGCGCTACTAAGCTAACGTTTTGACTTACGATCACTTTGTTAAAATTAAGCCGAGATAGAGAGAATGGTATTGCTGGGGAAGCATAAAAAAGGTGTTCGTAGTAGGATCGGGTTGATGAAACAATCATTATCGAGTTCGAGATAAGATTACCATTAACTTCGAGCACAGAGATGCGATTGTTCTTGTAATGGGATGAAGTCATAAGATGAAAGAATGCAATATTTCAATCCCCAAAAGATTCCAAGACACTTGAGATTGCTAGTGCTGAAGACTCTTAAAATTCTTACAAAGTAGTGTGAGTTCTGAACGGGTTACTGCTAAGAGGCCACGAACGATAACGAATGAGATGCACTGCTAGATGGGAGGGATAAAACCATTGCTTTGAAGTCTTTAATTCTTCATTTAAGATTCCATAATGTAATGAGTGCCGAGGTTTGATTGAAGTTCGAAGTTGCCAAATCTTAAAGTTAATATCTTTCTGCCTGAAAGATGTGCAAATACTTTCCCAATTACATTTAATGAACGAGTAGAATTCTGAGTGATCCCACCACATATTAAGGGAACGAAATGGTTTTGGGCTACAGATATTTAATTCCTTGGAGCTAAAAACAATCGAAAGATGATTAGATAAGGTTGTGACTACCGTCGATAACAACATAAATGGCTAAATATTGAGCACATCCTTAGATGCCAATACCCAATCGATTCAAGAAAATGATTGTTTATTGTGCCAAGTGTAATCTCTACCTTGTAATGGTAGATCATGAAGTTCACATTGAATAACAAAATCCTGAAAAGATGCCATAAATGGCAATTCCGGAGACTCGATCTTTTTGAAGTAGACAAAACTTCTTTGAAATCACCACAGATCATTAAATTACGATATGGGCTAGTAAAGGTTATATATCTTGCCACATAGAACATTTTTCCTCACCCAACATTGACCTATAGAGAGTGATAATATGGTAAATAATTTGCGCTAATGTGAAATTGAATATTATCCATCTTGTCGACAAATGGATAACCAAGCCCTGTAAAGTCGTTGAATTCCAAGAAAATAATAATCCTCCTGAAAGAACTTGAGATGCTATGTGGTGATAAGAAAAATTATTGTGCCCCCAAAAGCTACCTACCATGTGATCGGAGATAGACAAGACCTTAGTTTCAATCAGAATAAGGAACTAAAGATTGTGGTTACGGGTATATGAATGCACAAATCTTTGTTTCACTCTATTTTTTAAACCTCCTCTATAAATCTAGCACATAAATGATAATGACATAATAATAAAAGATTAAAAAACCTCGAAGAAACCCGTACCTCTTAAGAGGCATTAATCACGTCCATGGTGACCAAAATAACCTGTTTATTTCTTTCTTAAAATGAACTAAGCTTCTCACCAACAGCCAGTGTTTGAGCTCTTTCATCCAATATTGGGTCATTTGAATGAGATATGATATTCAATCTATTCTATTATAAATGTTCAGACCTGAAGAGGAAGAAGTGCACGGCTATGATTCGGCCACAACAGCATCAGCCAGTTTCAAAGAATTTTCTGTTTTTAAGGATAAAGAAAAGTTCTTATTATTTGATTCAAGACCAATGAAACAATTCGAAAGAGATAGTTCCCTCCTTACTCCCATCTATTCGATATATCAACTGGGCATTTTGGTCAATTTTCAATCGAGGATACATCATCAGTGTTAAACATGATGTATGCTATAGAGGTAATTAGGGTGATATATCTTAATTAGTCATAATGTACAAACGATTTCAGATTATTATTATTATTATTATTAATAAAGGCATCTTTATTATTTATAAGTGTTTGTTTAAATTATATATCTCACTGGTATTATATATATGTGCATTGATAAGATAAAGTTCGTGACTACTTCATAGCGTAAAAGTGCAAGGACATAGTAGGAGCTATGTGGTGTGAGAATTGCACATACATGTTATTATGATTAGTCTAAATATCCCTAGTCATAGTTTCATTGAGACTGTACATCAATGAAGCAAACAGACTAGCATGTGTAGGCTTACTCCTTGGATTGGATCCAAGCAGCTGATCTCACGAGCTGGAGGTGATACCTTGAGTTAACACATGAATGTATTTAGGTAATACATTGGATATCGCTATAAGATAGACATTCGGAAATAACAATATCCATGTGTTGGTGTCATGTCTTATTGCAATAGCAGTACAAGTGTCCTCAGACCCAAAAAACTAGCCACCTTGTGTAGGATTTGTTATACTTTGAGTCATACTTATTCATACCCTGGCAATCAGGATGGTACGGGTGATTACAAGTATAGTAATGGTCACATGTTGGTAAGCCGAGTAGTCAAAATGGGATCCATCGCTCTTGATATATTGATATAGTGGGAGACGTACCTTAAGGCCTCTTGTTCAACAAACACACTCATAAACCTCAGATCAAAGTATAAGATTGATAAAATGGGTAGTCAATCTTGATACATTATGGCGAGTGGTGTTCTTCCCAAACAAGTCTAATTCCAGGATAGCTACGGCTATTACATGAGTGGACACTTAATCCGAGCTTAATAAACTAGATAGTAGTTAACCTGATGGAAGGAGTGTATTATATTGGTTACAATTCCAGAACTGAATTAAGTCATAAGCACATAACATTTCGAGTATCGGGAGATCATAAGCCTTTGCTAGAAAGCCCATTTGATCGTCTAGAGTTATCGAGTTTCATATTGGTCTGGAACACTGAGCCTAAAGGTTCCCGGATTGGAAGCGAAGTTTAGGTTAACCTCTAGCGGCTCTATACTTCGGGATCCTATGAGGTCACACCCTTTGTGCCTTTATCAGACTAAGTAGAGAATTTATAGACTAGGTCTATACCAAGAATAAAAGAGAAAAAATGTCAAACTTAAGTGGATGTATTTTGGTTAAACCAAAATACCGAAAAGAAAGAGGAAAAACCAAACCAGTGTGCCACAAGTGGATCTAGCAAGAAATCTCGTAAGAGTCCCCAAGGTAAGCATGAAAAAGTGCTAGATTCGCTCACGAAATTGCAGGCTAGCAAGCGCTGCATGGAAACATTCGCGGGGAAGCCCGCAAGTAGACCTCGTAAGCACTTTCAATGCTTATGAAGGCTTATGGGGCTTGTGAGAAAATCTTGCAAGTCCAGGCTGTTGCAGCCTTGCGAGATTCTCGCTAAGCTTCCCCCCTCTTTCAATGTACTTCAGCTCAGCCTTCCTTCTGAGTTTGACATCTTTTCTTTGTGAGATTTTTGCGAGATCCTCCACTAGTTTCTCCAACATCACAAGAATTCTTTTGAAGGCTTGTTCAATTTTGAAAAGAGCCTTCTTAGCAATATTTTCAAGTTGGTCTTCGAGTGGTTGATCAGCTGCTATATACCAACGGGTTCTTCCTCAATGGAGGTTTTGGTTGGTGAATATGTGTAGATTAATCATGGAGGCTATCCTAGATTAGAAGCCAGTGCTAATGGAGTTCTACCGAATTGCTCTAAGGGAACGCCACACTAACGGAAGGCACGCATCAATTGGTAATGCTCTTTACCTAGATGCTAGGTTTCTTTTAATAGTTTTATAAACCTATATGCATCTATGGAACGTTTCAACTTAGATTATATCAATCAAGGTATGCTTAGGAGATCCTTTGGGGTTAATTTTATCTTTTGAAATTTCCCCTTGCAAGTTTGCATGTTCAATTACAATCTTAATTAACCAACAATAGTATCAGAGCTTGCCTTATGCTATGCATGATTGATTATTAGATGTTGAAATTGATATATTCTATGAATTGATTAAAGTATGCTATGCATGACTTAGGTTTTAATTCTTGTTATAGAAAAGGATGTGATAACTAGATTAAGGTTTTGCTCAAACGTAGTCTAGGTGATTATCATATAAATTAACAATGTTTTACCATACTTGTAAATACTTTGAATTGAGGGTCATCCCTTACTTCACTCAATTAAAAGAATGAAATCTTTAAATCATAATTATCTATGGTACAACAAATCGAAGTGCCTGTTGTTAATTTGGCAAGGATTGGACTTGGCTGCTCATTCACTTTAAGGGGGCCTCTCCTACCCTGGAAATCTCCATCGGTATTAGGTTCAAGTGTATCCAAGGGACTTTCATGACTTAGTTGATTTCTAGTATGGGAATTGGATTCCCCATATAGTTTTACAAATGTGGTTTAAGTTTTTAAATTCAAACTTATAGACATAGGTGCAAGAACTTAAACATGGACATTGTTTATTTTGCATGCTATATTGAGTCTTCATATAATGGAATGATTATGATGTACCAGTCTTGAGCATGTTCCCTTAAATTAATAATTCCAAATAGCCCATAATTAATATTATCATAATCATATCCATTGTTTAAGACCTAGACTAGGATAAGAAGAGCTGCACCAATAAAATCTCTACAACAATATTAAGGCTGTAAATTGTCTTCCTAATATAAATCGTGATACGAACCTTATTAATGGATGTAAGGACATGTACAACATGCTTTCCCTTAACATGTGTTTGGTCATGAGACTAGATGGGGTTAACGCCTTAACTAAAATGGATTAGTTATCCATGTTACTAGAGTTAATGCTAGATTAGAGACATATTTGAGGAGTCATGCAATCGATTATGCATGTCTCGAGAAAGAGAACTCAAATGGTTAGCAATTGTATGGGATACAAATGGATGGGTTCTAACCATGGTTGTATTATTATGGCTTGACCTGCTATAGTGGGGGTTATGATGAATGGCAATGGATGCTACCTACTAAGGAAAATTGGTTGGACAAAATTTCTCGAATTTAAATAGAAGGGGCTATTTGAATGTCGAGAAAATAGTAGGAATTATGTGTTTAACTAAAGACCTTATATTAAATGCGTGTACATAGACTAATGTCTGAACAATTTCTATCTTATATATAGGTTGAACATGAGTCCAAACATAAAACTTCGCTCAATTCTTGACAACAAACTAGATGGTTCAAACTTTACTAAATTGTTCCGATGATGAGGATAGTTCTCAGATCCAAAGGATAGCTTATTTGTTGGATGAGCCCCTCCTTGATGAACCTGATGCTAATACTAACGCAACCTAAAGCATGAGAGAAGCACATAAAGGATCGTGAAATAGCAGCATGCATAATGCTGGTAACCTTGAAATCTAGGCTTCAAAAATAGCATGAGAGCATGGACTTAGACACCATGATTCTCCATCTTCAGGAGCTCTTCTCAAAGCAAACCAGGTCCGAGATATTTGATACATCAAAACTCTTATTCAGAATAAAGATGCGGGCTGGCACTTCAGCATCACAGAATGCTCTTAAACTATTGGGTTATGTAGAGAAGCTGACTCGATAGGGTTTTATGATGGATCACGAATTGTATGTGGATCTAATTCATGGTTCTTTGATTGATATTTATTCATAATTTGTGACTAATTATTATATGAACAAGATCGATGCAATAATGTTCTTTATGCTTATGGAATATGTGTTGATGGCATTTATGTTTTAGATACTGAAACTAAAATTCTAAACACGAACATTGTTACGAAATCAAAGTTAGATAATGAGAAATCCACATACTTATGGCAGTGTCATCTAGGCCGTATAAATGAGACTTGCTTAATTAAGTTACACAAATGTGGTGACTTGGGCCCAATGGAATGGGAATCCTATGGGGCGTGCGAACCTTGTTTAAAGGGACAGATGACTAAGAAATGTTTAAAAGGAAAGGGTTAGCGTGTAACTAATACCTTAGAAATAATACATTCTGATATATGTGGTCCAATGGGTGTAAAGACACATGAGAGTTTCGTCTACTTCATAACTTTTATTGATGATTACTCATGTAATAGTTATCTGTACCTAATGAGGAACAAGTTTGAAAGTTTTGCGAAATTCAAAGAGTTAAGAATCGAAGTAGGGAAATAGCTTGGGAAAAGTATCAAGACCCTTCGATATGATCGGGACGGTGAATACTTAAGCCAAGAGTCATTATCAAAGGGATAATGGTATTTTATCCTAGTGGACACCTCCTTATACACCTCAACACCATGGAGTGTTACAAAGGAGAAATCAAACCCTACTCTATATGGTTCGGTCTATGATGAGCCAAGTAAAACTCAGCAGATCCTTTTGGGGTTATGCACTTGATAGTGCAGTTTATATTCTAAACAAAGTACCCTCTAAATTAGTTGATCAAACACTATACGAAATGTGGTATGGTAAGAAACTAGCTCTTTCTCACTTGATAGTTTGGGGATTTCTTGCTTATGTAAAGAGGACAAGTTCAGATAAGCTAGGTGTTAAGTCCTACAGGTGTTTGTTTGTTGGTTACCCTAAGGAGACTATGGGTTATACCTTTTATGATCGTAAGGAATAAAAGGTACTTGTTTCTGAAAATGCTTAATTTGTTGAGAAGGAGCATATGCTTGTGAAAGTTAGTGGGAACAATCTTCAGTTAGGCACTCAAGAAGATCAAATAGACAATCAACTGATTGTTCTTAAACCTATTACACAAGAAAGTTTAAGCATGGAATAACCTATTATAACACCGACATTGCATAGGTCAGGTTGGGCTCCAATCATTCCCCGAGCGATACGGCTATTTTATCATTGATGATAAGCATATCTCCTTGTGGAAGATTATGAGCCTAAGACTTACAAGGAGGTTATGGAAGGCTCAGAGTCTGACAAATGGTTTGCAACCATGAAGTCAGAGATGGACTCCATGTACGAAAACCAAGTTTGGAGCTTAGTTGAAGCTCCAAGTGGGATCAAGCCCATAGGATGCAAGTGAGTTTTTAAGTAGAAAATAAACATATTATTCAATTTGTTTTGCAATCCTTCTCACTTCATCCTACTAGTGGG